>JAKSZP010016126.1:0-92803 GCA_022478985.1 Massospora cicadina | reverse complement strand
CTCAATAACGTTACTGTACCAGACCTCCATCCCATCCCTTTGGACTCACAGATTGCACGCTATGTGGAGAAGGCGAAGGCCTTCTCCAAGCTGGATTGCCTAATGCATTCAATCAGATCCGTAATAAAAAGGGACAAGAGTGGTTAACCGCAATATGTACCAAGAATTGATCTTCTTGTTTTGGGTCATGCCCTTTGGGCTTAAGAATGCCCCAGATATCTTTCAACGCCGCATTGATGCAGCGTTGGGGGACTTTTTAGGGGTATGCGCGGTTGCCTACATGGATGACATTATGTTGTTTTCCCCCAACTATGATTCCCATGCAGTCTACCTTTGGCAAGTAGTGGAGAGGTTAAAGGCAGCCAGCCTTACACTGAAGATAAGCAAGTGTGAGTTTTTCAAGTCCCAGGTCACTTTTCTGGGAAACGTCGTGTTTGACCAAGGACACATGATAACTCCAGACAAGGATAAGTCGATTCATGAGTGGCCCACCCCCACCTCTATCAAGGAACTGAGAAGCTTTTTGGAGACGTGTATGTTCCTCAAGAAGTTCACGCCAAATCTTTCTGAGGTGGCAGCTCCCTTATATAAGGCTACCGGTGCAAAGGTGCTTCAGTGGTCCTCCGTTTTGGAGGATGCTTTCCAAGCAGAGAAGTTCACCCTGCTGTCCACGTCTGTCCTTCGCCATGTTGACCCTTCCAAAGAGTTTATTGTGTCTATGGATGTCTCCAACTTTGATATAACGGCTGCCTTGTTACAAGTAGGCTAAGATGGGATAGAGCATCCGGTGGGATATTTTTTTAGGAAAATGTTTCTGCCGGAGTTGAACTATGCTGTTTACAACAAGGAGTTACTAGCAGTGGTGGAGGCGCTGACATATTGGCGTCACCACTTGCATGGCTCTTCCCAACCATTCTATGTATGTACTCATCACCGTGCCTTCCTGTACTACTGTGCCCCTCATGTCCTAACCCCCACGTCAGACCCATTGGCATGAGACCCTTGCCCAATTTTCATTCACGTATGAGTTCACCAAGGGCATTGAGAATGGTTTGGTGGATGCCTTGAGCCGCAAACCTGCTTTAGCACTTAATCCTAAGGAGATAGAAGTGCATAACACACAGGGTATGATTCCTCCAAGTATATTTCTGTCGCAACTTCCCTCTCCCTGGCCAACGGGCCAGCGCTTGCACCTCTGGAAAACGCGGAGGAATACAGTATGTTCAGGAAGGTAGTCCTTTCTCAGTTGCTAGCAGCCAAATACACTATGTTACTTGCTAAGTGCGAGTTGAATAAAGAGGATCTCTCCAGGTGCTATCACATGAAGGATGAGATGGTGTGGTTCCAGGGACGCCTTTGGGTACCTGCTGGACCACTTCGCCTGGAAATCATCCGGGACCATAATGATGGATCACCGTTGGTCATCCTGGTAAAGAAAAGATGTTGGAGTTAATACGATGCATTTACAATTGGAAGGACTTGCCTGCTCAGGTGGGGCGTATTGTAAGGAGTGTTTGATCTGCAACCAGATGAAGTCAGATCGTCAACCTTTAGCGGGGTTGCTGGTACCAGTCCAGAAAGCTGAAGGTCCCTGGACTTCCCTATTGGTGGATTCTATTGTAGAACTACCTGTCTTGGATGATATGATGCCATCATGATAGTGGTGGACCAGTTTACAAAGTTCGCCCAATTTATTCTTTTCAGAACTACAATAACTGCGGCTGAGATGGCCAGGCTCTTTGTCACGCATGTTTTTGCGCTCCATGGAGTTCCCAAGAGGTTATTGGTACTGGGGACCCCAATTTATCTCTGTCTTTTGGGAAAAGTTGTGTAGAACTCTCCAGATTCACCCTTGCCGTTCAATTGCCTATCACACCCAATCAGATGGGCAGACTGAACGAGTGAACCAGTGCTTGGATCAGTTTCTTTGGTGTTACACCACTGCAGATTATTCTGATTGGGTTTCTCCCCTTCCTATGGCCAGTTTAGCTACACGATATCTTGCACTCTTTGATCAGTTGTTCCCCTTTTTTCGCCAGCCATGGCTTTAACCCCGCCTTTGACATGGAGCCTGCTGTGGGTCTAAGGTTGAAGCGTTGGTAAACTTTGCCAAGATAATCAAGAAGGTCCACCAGGGGGTTTCCACAAACTTGGAAGTGGCAATGCGAGTTTATAAGGAGAACGCTGATGGGAAGCGCTGAGTGAGTCCTGCGTACAAGGAAGGGGATCTTGTGATGCTTGATGCTCATAACATCCCTATCAAGCAGCCATGCAAAAAGCTGGGTCCAAAGAGGATTGGTCCTTACCATGTAGTTAGAAAGATGGGTCACGCCTCAAACCAGTTGGATCTTCCCTCGATGTTCCAGATCTTCTCCATCAATCATGAAAGCAAATTGACATTGTTTGAGGGCCCTCACCTGCGACTCCTGAGGCTTATCTCGTGGATGGGGCGCCAGAATGGGAAGTGGAGGAAATAGTAGCCTCCTGCTAGGTTAAGTGATGTCTCGAGTACCTGGTATCCTGGAAGGGTTTGACGTGGCTGAGAATAGTTGGGTGCTGTCATGTGACTGTGTATATGCCCAAGACCTGATCAAATCATTCCATAATCGTTTCCCTGAGGCCGCAGGAATAAAGCCTAAGCCAGCCGTTGCTGCTATAAAGTTGCCAACCACACATAAGAACTTCTCCTTAGCGAATGCCCCTGGAGGGAGGGTGAAACCCAAGAAGGAGGAGAGGGTAATGTCATGGTTGGATGACTTAATAGTTTAAACCAACGCCAAAGATAAGTCTGGGCGAAAGGGGGCCCAGAAATAAAACTTCAGGCTCTTTCTGACCTGAAACACACCTTAGACCAATACTGGGTGCAAGCAAAACATACCCAGATTGGTATTAAAAGGGGCAAAACGCCCAGCCCCTTATCTCAGCCCTGAAACTGAAATACACGATCATTGTAATAAATGAAGATGGTTGAATTTGGTTAATTGGAGAATGAGGGTTTGAATCCCGTTTGAGTTACAAAATCATGTGCTCGGGTAGAATACAGCTTCAATTAATCACTCAAGTGAAGACATTTTTAGTGTACATTACCAAAACGGATGGGAGCATGTGTCTATTGGAGCGCCAAGGCTTGGGAACACTTCCACAGACCCTTAATTACCCTGAACCACTTTAAATATGTTTTTGCGACCAAAATTTCTTATTGGTCGACTTTCCTGAATAAAAATTTCCCCATTTTTCCCATATTATTACAATGTTGTTTCATATGATCTTGTGCGTGGACCCCTTTAGGGAGATCTCGCACCACATTAACCAATCCATTTTGAACACAATCAGATTTTCCCCACATGCACCGTTGGTTCTCCCAGGTACCCTCCAACCTGGGCCGTTTACCCCTTCTTTCCTTATGCACCGCGTCATTTTCGGATGGTTCTTATTGCACTTCTTGTTTGTAGTTATAATTGTTACAGCACCCTCTGCTGGGCGCTAGTAGCTTTAGTACTAACATCTAGTTTCCATGCGTTGGCTCTGTGCACTGAGAACCACCACGCAGGAAACAGGAGAGTTATAGACACTCTTCTTACAGTCCTGCTTAGCGATAATGAGACAAAAACATGTTTCATGTGATCCCACAACTGAATGATATAAATGGGGATCAGAGGAGTCGTGTCAGTACCCTATTAGCTGGAGATGAATGGACTGGTAGAAAGAGTGAATGGTATGCTAGCCATGACGCTGAGGAAGCTGGTCACAAGAAGAACTTCCACATGGGGAATGTACCTGAGTTTGGTGATGTTTGCCTACAATTTTAGTCATCATATGGCGATGAGAGAAACGCCGTTTTAATTGCTATATGGGAGGAAGGCCGCATTGCCACCGAGCTTATATTCAGTGGTAGAACCAACATTGGGGATGAGTGCCAAACAGTACTTGAACTGAATGACAAATATCCTGATCAAGATGCAATTTCAAGCATTTGATACTACGTTGAAGAGAAGGATACGAGCAAAATCAATGGACAATAAAAAATGACTGGCCTTAGCAGTATATTAAATAGGTGAAAGAGTTGCCTATTGCATTACGCATGGTTTCAAATGAAGAAACAAATTAGATGCATTGTGGTTGGGTCCATATAAAGTAATTGCCAAGATGGCGACTGATGCTTACTCCATCAAGAATCTCTTGAATGGAAGAGTTGTAAGTCAAGTCCACGCTAAGTATCTAAAGTATTGGATCAATGAAAAAGATAAATGAGTTTCCAAAAAGCCAATGAACCAAAAAGTTGGTCATGTCCTGATGATTATATCAAGTCCAAAAAAGGATTTCTGAACCAATCTAGATGAAAAAGTCTAAAAAAGGACCTCTGAACCATAGAAAACTGGCAGGTTTAAGTACCCATGAACTAGTTTGGGGGAAAAATAAAGTAAGGTGGACCGCTGAACCAAAACAAGGTTAAGTCCCATGGAAAAAGGAAGAAAAAATAAAAGATTGATAAAAGATATTAGAAATTAACAAAGATTATAAACCGCTTAGAAAAACCAATATATTTTTATAATTTTTATTTTTATTAATTATCCTTGGTACAGGGATGATTCCACCTATGTCACCTCTTGGGGAGGGAGAATGGATCATAGTAGGAATGAATAGCCTGTCAAAATCGATGTGAGATCAGATGCTTGTGAGGTTAAACCTACATGAAACCAAGTTCTTTGAGTGGATGCATATCCTGTGAGAAAGCAACTAAAGGGAAGGTAAAATGAAATGTCAAAAAGAAGCTAATTGTGAAACCCCAGAGAAGGGAGGGGAACAGCAGTAAATAAAGAGGCAGTCAGAAATTAACCCCCAAGTAATCCCAATATGATACCAGAGCTGGAAGATTAGTCTTGAGCGCCTGATGATGGGCTTCATTAAGAACACTGGACATATGGGCCGGCAGCAAACAATGTATGCTTGACAGGAGTTGCCAAATCATGCCCCCTACTAAAGCCATCATTAGAAGATACCGATGGGAAGAGTCAGAGATGAGATAGTTGTGCAGGGAGCAAATGGCATCCTGCAAGTGACAACTACAGGCTTCTCAGAAGCTAAAGCTGAAGTACCAATGAACCTGGGAGAGGCTGGAAGATTTGTGGACCAACTTTAAAGAACTTGGCCAGCAAAGCGAAGGGCATAAGTGGCGTATCCTAATCTAGGATGTTCTCGAAATTGGAGGGATTCAGCACTAAAGATAAAGCCTCAGTGACTTGGGCCCATAGTTTAGTGTAGGGGAGCTTGAAATGAATACTGTTACTGATGGCGAGCTTGGTAGTCAAGATAGCGGGTTTGTAGTATTGTCCAAGTCAGAAGAG
Organism: Massospora cicadina; assembly: GCA_022478985.1. Lineage (NCBI taxonomy): Eukaryota > Fungi > Entomophthoromycota > Entomophthoromycetes > Entomophthorales > Entomophthoraceae > Massospora > Massospora cicadina. Next base: position 87,458 of record JAKSZP010016126.1, on the reverse strand, counting down.
CAACTTAGGAAGCAAGTCTGACCTGGCAATAAAAGAGCGATCAAGAGTGGAAAGGCATAATCTCAGGAGCATCCACTATAATGTTTAGCGCATCTGCGAAAGGAGCTGAATCCAGGAGAATTTCTTTTTTTAGTACTAGATGGTCCCAAACCAAGGGGGATTCATCGATGTAATCCAGGAGAAATTCAAAATCCAACTCTGGAATTGATGACAGAGGAAGAATTGGCCAATAGTTGTTTGAAATGATCGCAAGCCTGGTTTTGGAAGGATTCTCTTACCGTTTCTTTAATTTAATGGAAGGACTATCTGCTGGTGCAAGATTAGGCGTATGAGTCCTGGAAGGACCATAGAAGAAGTTCCATTGTTCATCCCAACTCACCTGCTGTAAAATCCAAAGATCTTGATCAGACACACTGTTTAGAAGCCCTTGATACTGTGACTCAGAATTTGACATATGAGCTGGATGAGAGGGGGGATGTCAGACTTATATATAGAAGTTGACAATATGCACTTTATAATCCATTAAGCTCCAATTTCAGAGAAATTAATCCAAAATTAATAGAACAATCTTTCCAAGAGTAGAAATAGGAATGACTTGAGCCAAGAGGTTATGAGAGAAAAATAACAAGGGCGAACATAAATAAGTATTCTTAATTGAGCCATAAAACAAACATTATTAGCAATAGTCTCCTGTCTAGGATGAGGAAAAAATCAGGAATGAGGACACTGGACCAAGAATCCTGAATATGACAGTGGTTCATATACCCTGATGGGGGGAAACCTGGATCCTGGGACTAATATCGTCATGAGTAAATTGATCAGCCCAGCACAAAAGTAGATTGTGGGGACTGCACTCTGAGTAGGAAGAAGCAAGGAGGAAGAGGAAGAGAGCTGCATGCTGAAGGTCATCCTGAGCAGCATCGAGTATTAATGATCATACTCCACTTGAGTCAATGAAGTATTTGACCAAATTTCTGAAGCGGTGTTCTCATGGCCCAGTCCTTTTCTCACTAAAATCTAAGCAATAGGGGGATGTGTTGGGTTTTTTGCCCAAACTCTCAGCCTGCTAGATTACCAGGAATCTCTTGGGGATAATTCCTAAGGCGAGGTGAATTGGAAATTGGTTGACCTTTAATTTTAGAGTAATTATGTTCAGGGGATTTTGGGATACTTATCTGGTCATACCCACTGGGGATCAATCTAGAGGAATACTTAAGATCTCATCGGGTGGAGTTGCCACAAAATAGGGGCATCTGATAGTGATTAAATATCTGGTGTACCAATTGTGATCAGTTGGGTTTCATCACTGACTGATTGTGAATCAATAGTGAGTTGTGAGGCGAGTGATGCTGTCTGCAACTAGCGAATTAATCAGTTGGTGAGTGACCTGCCATAATGGGTAATAAGTTCCATTACCTAAGCAGGTCTCTAGCCAATTATATTTGTTTGCTTGGATTGAGAGGAAAACGTTAGGGTCACATTTTCCAACTTTTTCCATTTTGAGGTCTTGAGGATGACCAATGACAGAATCCTAGCTAGGATGGGGAAGACTATCACTGCTGAGATGAGGATGGGTGATTCAATGGCAATGACTGCCGTTTCATCAAAGAGGTGTCAATCAAGGTTTAGATGACTTAATCCTTACTATAAATTCCCTAAACTTTAATTAAAAAAAAGAAACCAGAGTTTAGAAAGAGTTATATAGTTCTATAGTTTTCATCCGGTATTTAGTTTAAGTAGTAAACTTTCTCAGCTTTCAATTGTTCTATTCTTCTCAAGGATATCATTACTGTGTGCGATAATTGGGAGACTCTTTTGGGAAAAAAGCAAAGATCTGAGAGGGGATCTAGAGAAGAACTAAAAACAATCAGGGATTGCTGCTGACTGTGTGTTGGACTGAAGTTTGTCACCAGGGAATCTCAGAGAAGATCAAATTAAACAGAACGAGGGAATGAATCTCTATATCAAGACATCTCAAGTATTTTGAGTAAGAATAATGGCTGAGCGTTGGGCTGAGATCTAAGAATTTCACTCAACTATGGATAATATTCGTCATACTAGTATCAACCAATAATATCATATACTATACAACGCGGACGAAGTGCACAAGAACTGAACCTGTGCAGTAATAAGTTTATTGGGTTGTTTGTTAATAATAACCTGAACAATAAATTTTAACGCCTTGTGAACTATATTTTTGGAGCACCCCAAATCATAGTCATTTTGTGTAAACACTTTATATTGTTCAAATAATTTTAGGGCGTGATCCTTTTGTTCTTTTAAGATCCCTGTCATTTGGTTGCAATCAAATAGAGCAAGGATTGCTGGTGATTCAGGCTCTTCAGGTAACCCTATATTTTTCAACTTCCTAAAATCATGGAAAGACAAGGGTTCAGTGGTGGGGACAAGATTAACAAAGGACACTACTTGTTTTTTTATCTGTATTGCCCTATCCAGGAGTTTGACCACTAGTACCTATCTCACTGTGTCCTAGAATAAAAATTCCAAGTGGCACATAGGGTTTAATTTGGCCTTTTTCCAATGGTGCATGAATTAGCCATACAAATAGTCAGAAATATCTAAGGTAAGCCCAGTCTCAGTGATGCACTGTTCATTGGACTTCATAACCATCCTTGTGCGTGCCCTTAAAGGAATAACCCGACTTTATTCAACTTGAGCCAGTGGTGGCCAGGAACGTTTGCCAACCTATAAACTTGATGAGAACAATCCCATCAGCGTAGATTAAACTAATGTAGTCATTCTTCTTGGTTGGGGATGGTTCACTTTTTTAATGGTAGAACAATGGTAAGGTTTTTCCCAAAATTTAGAAAGTATTGGCTTGGAAATCACACCAGACCCCATGCTGCCACATAAAATTAGTTCTGATCAATATTTTATAATTCTGCTTGGGAAGAACTATGGCTGGGGCGGTTACAAGAAAGGAGCTGAATCATAAAGGCAAGGCGCTATATGCACCTCAAGAGGTAGTGGTATGCAGGCCCACCATCCATAGACCTATTATGATCTACATTGGGGGCAAGCTTTAACCGTTTCACAAGCTTTGTAGAAACAATATTACTCAGAGCACACTATTGATGATGGCTAGAACTTGTACTAGATTCAATAAAATATCAGCAAAAGTACAATTAGAATAGGAAGATATATTGTTTATTCAATAAATGGCGACATTGTTTGCCAAGTTAAAAGATTGCAAAAGCTGTTCAGCTACCTTAGGGAATCATTCTTTTTATGGTAGCCATTGGTATTGAAACATTGACATCAGACTGTGGGCTACTGGCTTCCTACTGCGTTGTCAGGAGGTGCTGCTTATTCAAAGAGGGACGTGCTACTTTTTGATTTTTTGGGCTTTGGGGCCCTTGCTTGCAAGCAGACAACTGCAAAATATGATCAGGGGGAACTTGTGCAAAGGCAGAGGTAGACTGTTCCTCATCTACTCCACCCAATCTTTTCCCACAAACAATAATTGTTTAAAGGTTAGGACAGCCATATTCATTCTTCTGAGTTTATGATAGCAGAACTTTGATATATGACCATATTTCCCGCATTCATAGCATATGACCTGGTTCCACATATTGCTCTTTTGGAGTTTAAACAAACTTACTTAATCCTCAGGATTTGTCCCAACTTTTTCTTTATTGGAGTTTTCACCTCATAACTCATAGGAGCAGGGTTAGCTGTGCAAAAACTCTTATTGGGGCATCGAAGGTGGCCCCAAAAACATGCAGGAACTCAACCATTTAAGCTATTTTTGTATCCATGTTCAGTGCGGTAATCATTACCCAATTAAGCTCCTTGTGTCCTTACAGCGCTGCCTTCATGGAGATCCACGCATTTTAATTATATAACACCCCTGCACCTGTAAGAATCTGTGCTTTATGATAGAAGCAACTGTCAAAAGCTTTGATAGACTCATCACTTTAGAACAAAATTCCAAGGAACTCTTGATTACGGCTGTCAAGGTGCTACAGACTGCCAAACTCCCCTACAATCTCCACCTTTGCTTCTGAATAGAACCATTTGCTGGTGGATAAACAGGGAATAATGATAATCTAACTAGTTGTGTCAAGGCAGTTTACAATGGTGACTGTCTTCTGGTGATCCCACACAATACATAGCCATCTCAAACAACTTAAAGGACTCCATGATATTGTTCCATTAAAACTTCAGCAATTTGGGTGTTGTTTGAAATTCTAAAGCCTTAGGGGTTGGCTGCCAACTTTTACCCTAGTATGACAGTTTGCATCAAGGAGGAAGAGCGTTGTACAGGGTAAGCTGTTGGGGTTTTCTTCTTCTCTTTAATGTGCCTTGACTAGATTCCGTGGAGCTTTGTCCTAGATGAGGAGTTTTATTAATTAAAACGAATCCGCCTTCAGAACCTTTGGGGCTTTGGGCAGTGATTCTTTTTAGCGTGGATAAACAATCAACGATGGTTTTTCCCACTTCTTGCAGCCAGACTTCCATGTCTTCAACTTTAGGTACTTCCAAAGTAGTTCCTCCATGTCCTTGGTCAGCCTTCAGATTTGGTATTATTGTCTGCAGTTTTTACTAACAGCATAGCTTGATTCTGCACCTCAATCATGTCCAAACCTTGCTTTGTCATAATCCTTTTAATCACAGCAACTTAAGAATATTTCCTCAACTTGCTTCTGGGATATGGAATCCAACTGTATAAATTTACTCTAGGTTGATTAGCGGCTGTCAACCCAGTAATCTTTTTACTGCACAGGTTCAATTTCCTCATGCACTTCTCACGTTGTATAGAATGTACTTATCAATAATAGTATGGAGATTATTATCTGTAGTTGAGATTGAACTATTATTTGGCCCAATACTTGGCCAGTATTTCCAATTAAATACTCTTGAAGCTGTACTCATAGGGATTTGTTCCCTATTCTCTTGTCCAATCAATCTTTGTTAAGATACCCTGGTGTCAGTCTCTCTCAGCCCAACACACAATAGGCAGTTATCACTGATTGTGTTTCTTTGTCTCTAGATCCCCTCTCAGATCTTTACTCTTCTCTCTGAGAGTCTTCCAATTATTGCTTTCTGCAATGATATCCTTGAGATAGAACGACACAATAGAAGCTGATAGTCTAACTATACACTGAATTGATAATATTACTGTAAAGTACTTGTTATCTTAAAACTGGATTTTTTTAATATAGTAAATCCTAGGGAATTATATAGTAGGGGATTCGGCTGTCTAATCCTTGGTTGACACCTCTTTGATGAAACGGCATCCGTTGCCATTGAATCACCCTTCCTTGTCTCAGCAGCAAATGTCTTCCCCATCCTGGCTAGGATTCTGTCATTGGACATCCTCAAGACCTCAAAATGGAAAAAGTTGGAAAATCTGTCCCTAACGTTTTCCTCTCAATCCAAGCAAACCAACCATAATTGGCTAGCGACCTGCTTAAGTAATGGGACTTATTACCCATTAAGGCAGGTCATGCACCAACCAATCAATTCGCTAGTTGTAGGTGGCATCACTCTCCTCGCAACTTGATATTCATTCCCAATCAATCAGTGATGAAACCTGACCAATCACAATCAGTACAACTTATAGTTAATCACTATCAAATGCCCCTATTTCTTTGGCAACTCCGCCCAATGAGATCTTAAGTATTCATCCAGATCAATCCCTGATGGATATGACCAATCAAATATCCCAAAATCCTCCAAACATAGTTACTCTAAAACCCGGGCCAACTGATTTCCAATTCACTTTGTCTTAATGGAATTTTCCTTTAGAAATTCCAGGTAATCTAGCAGGCTGGGAATATGGGAAAAAATCCCAACACTTACCCCTCTTGCCTAGATTTCCAGCGAAAAAAGTACCGGGGCATGAGAACATTGCTTCAGACACCTGGTCAAATACTTCATTGTTTCAAGCGGAGTACACTTGTCAATACTCAACACTGCACAGGATGACCTTCAGCATATGGCATTCTTCTCTTCCTCCTCGCTACTGCCTTCTCAGAGCGTGGTACCCACAATCTACTGTCATGCCAGGCTGATTGATTTAGTTGTGATGATATCAGTCCCAGCATCCAGTTTTTCCCTGTCAGGGCATATGACCCACTGTCATTTTCAGGATTCTTGGTCCAGCGTCCTTGATTCCTGATTTTCTCCTCATCCTAGACAGGAGACTCTTTCCATCAATGTTTGTTTTGCAGCTTAATTAGGAATACTTAGTTTATATACCCTTATTATTTCGCTCATAACCTTTTAGCTGTAAGTCATTCCTAATTTCTTCCCTTGGAGAGCTTATCTCATTAATTTTAAGATTAATTTCCCTAAAATTGGAGCTTAATGGATAATAGAGTGCATAATGTCAACTTCTATATAAGTCTGACATCCCCCCTATAGTCCAGCTTATAATTCAAATTCCAAATCTTGCTATCAGCAGCTCCTCAATAGTCTGTCTGATCCAGACCTCCGTCTCTTCCAGCAGATGAGTCAGGATACTCGATAGAACCTCTTTTTATGGTCCTTCCAGGACTCATACGCTTAGTCTGGCACAAGTGGCTAGTCCTTCCATTGAATTACTGGAAATGGTAACTAATCCCTCTGAAACCAGGCTGGCCATCATTTTGAACACCTATCAGCTGACTCTTACCTTGCAGTCGATTCCAGAGTTGGACTTCAAAACCCTCCTGGATTTAGCTCCTTTCACTGATGCTCCAAACATCATTGTAGATGCTCCAGAGATTATGCTGGTTGCTCTGGATTGTTCATTTCTGTCTGGGTCAGACTTTCTCCCTGAGCTCCTCTTCCAACTCGGTCAATTTTACAAACCTGATGTTTTGGTTTCTGAGCTCTCAATTGGTAACAGCATACACTTTACGCTCCCTTACACTGAACTCTGGACCCAAGTCACCAAGTCTTTGACATTAGCGCTAAATTCCTATGATCTTGATAACCTTCTGGATCAGGATACTGCTGCTTATGCTCTTCGCTTTGCTAAACAGGTTATTTAAATTTTCTTCTCAAAGCTTCCAGCCTCGCCTGGTTTCCACCATTCATTCAGATTTAGCTTCCGTGAAGCCTGTAGTCACCACTTGCAAAATGAAATCCACTCTCTGCATGACTATCTCTTCTCTGATGCTTCCCATCAATATCTTCTGCTGATGGCGTTGATAGGGGGCATGATTCAGCAACCCCCGTCAAGTATTCCTTCTTCATTGCTGGCCCACATGTCCAGTGCTTTGATGAAGCCCATTTGCAGGTGCTAGGACTAATCTTCCAGCTCCTGTGCCATATCAGGATTACTTGGGGTTATTTGCTGATTGCCTCTTTTTATACTGCTGCTTTCCTCCCCACTCTGTGGTTTTGCGATTGGCTTTTTCCAACAACTCAATTTCCCTTCCCCTAGTCACTTTTTCTCAGGGCTCGGCGTTTGCTCAATGAATGTGGTTTCATGTAGATCTCGCCCTCACAAGCGTCCAATTGCATATCAATTTCGCCAGGCTGTTCATTCCTACCACGACCCATCCTCCCTCCCCCAAGAGAAGACATAGGCGGAATCATCTCCATACTGAGGACAATCAATAAAAATATAAAACTATAAAATATATTGGTTTTATTATGCAGTTTATAACCTTTGTTTTTTTCTCATATCTTTTATCAATCTTTTATTTTTTCTTCCTTTTTCAATAAGACTTAACCTTGTTTTGGTTCAGCGGTCCACCTTTCTTTATTTTTCCCCCAAACTGGTTCCTGGGTACTTAAACCTGCCAGTTTTCTATGGTTCAGAGGTCCTTTTTTCAGACTTAACCATCTAAATTGGTTCAGAAATCTTTTTTTGGACTTGACCAAATCATCAGGACATGACCAACTTTTTGGTTCATTGGCTTTCTGGGAACTCATTTATTTTTTTCATTGATCCAACACTTTAGATACTTAGCGTGGACTTGACTTACAACTCTTCCATCCAAGAGATTCTTGATGGAGTAAGCATCAGTCGCCGTCTTGGCAATTAATTTATATGGACCCATCCACGATGCATCTAATTTGTTTATTTGAAACCTGCGTAATGCAATAGGCAACTCTTTCCCATATTTGATATTCTTCTAATGCCAGTCAATTCTTATCATCTGTCAATTTAGCTTTTATCCTTTTTTTTCAAGGTTGTATCAAATGCTTGTGATTGCATATCAATCAGGATACTCGTCAGTCAGTTCAAGTATTACTTGGTACTCATCTCCAACATAGATTCACCCACCTAATATAAAATGAGTGGCAAAGCGGCCTTTCTTCCATATAATAAATCAAACGGCGTCTTTCTCATCGCCGTATGATGACTAATGTTGTAGGAAAACATCACTGAACTCAGGTACATTCCTCACACGGAAGTTCTCCCTGTGACCAGCTTCCTCAGCATCGCGGCCAGCATCCCATTGACCCGTTCTACCAGTCCGTTCATCTCTGGCTGGTATGGTACTGACATGACTCCTCAGATCCCCATTATTTCGTTTAACCTTGGGATCACATGAGATGTGAAGTTGGTCCCATTGTCACTCAGCAGGACCTGCGGACATCCATGCTGGAATATCACTTGATCCAGAATGAACCTTACAGTACTGGTAGCATCTACTCTGGTTAGGGCCTTCATTTCAACCTATCTCGTCAGATGGTTGATGGCAACTATGATGTACTTGACTCCCCCTGTGCTCATCGCCAGTGGTCCCATCACGTTAATGGACACTGTGTGCCAGGAAAATCCAGGGTGGACTAGTCAGTATCCAGTTGTATTCTTGTTCAGTTTGTGCAGCTGGCACTCCATGCAACAAACCAGATAATCCACAACATCTAAGTTTATTGATTTCCAGTAATAATACTGGTGAATATGGTCAGTTGTTTTCCTCAGGCCTCCATGCCCAACAACCTTGTGAGCTGCTTGTACTATCGCCACTCTTTTCGACAGTTTTTGGAATACTAGCCCTTCCCATTGATCATCTTAAATACTTGTCCATCCATAGTCTTGGTGTTTTCATCGCTTTTTGAATTGTACCTTTGATTTCTCGAGGCTCATCCCTGACTCTTCCTTTGACCATTCTCTGGAATAGCTCATCTGCCTGTGGGTATACCAACTGGACCATTGGCAACTGCAATAAGCCATCCGCGTTCTGGTGAGAAGCCCCTGCTTAATGGACTATCTCATAATCATAAGCCTGAAGCTTAAGTTCTCATTGGGCCAGCTATCCTTCCGGTTCTCTTAGATTGTGCAGCCAATGCAGTGAAGAGTGATCCGTCACCACTTTAAAGTACATTCTGTGGATATACACCCAAAACTGCTTACAGGCGTATATGACTGCAAGGAAAACACGCTCGGTTATGGTGTAGTTCCTTTCAGAGGCTGAGAGTGTTTGGCTCACATATGCCACTGGATACTCATCCCCAAGTTCATTGACTTGGCTCAGTATGGCGCTGATCGCCATCAATGAAGCATCAGTTTGAATGATAAACTCCCAATCAAAATTTAGATATTTCAGAATTGGTGAATCTATCAAATACCAGCGTAACTCATCGAAGGAGTCCTGGGCCTCTTCATTCCATACAAATCCTTTTCAGATCCTTAAGCAGATTAAATAAGGGCTTGGTGATTCTGGAAGAATCCTGAATAAATCTTCTGTAGTATCCAACTATCCCAAAAAATACTTGGATGTCTTGGACGCTCTTAAGTACATCCATACGCTCTATAGCTGCTATCTTCTGGGTTTTTTGCTGCAATCCAGTGGAGTTGATTACAAATCCCAGGTATTCCAACTCTTTCTTGAAGAAGTGACACTTCCCTGGCTTGATATTCAGGTTAGCCATGGACAGTCACTTGAATAATTCTTCCAAGTGGTGTAGGTGATCAGTAAACATCCTATTGAACAATTTTTTATCATCCAGATATATCAGGACTCATGACAACTTCAGGCTGCTCAATATCGCATCCATGGCCCTCTGGAACGTTGCAGGCACATTGTGGAGACCCTGGGGTATCCTCATCGGTTGGTATAGCCCCTGCGTGGTAATAATCATGCATTTTTCTTCGTCTTCCTTTGGCAAGTCAATCTTCCAATATCCCAAAATTAGATCCATTGTGGAGATGTACTTCACTTCTCCTAAATGATCCAGCGCATTGTCGATCCTCAGTAGGGGATATGAATCCTTCTTCATAATTTTGTTCAGTCTCCAATAGTCAATCACCACCTGGTTCAATCCATCCTTCTTCTTTATAATCAGAATTGGACTCAACCAGGGGCTTGATGACGGAACTAGAAGCCCATGCTTCACTAGTTTGCTGATTTTATCCTCCACTACTGCCTCAGTGGCTTTCAATTGTTGGATCAGTCTCATTCTGACTGGCAAATTTTCCCCGGTGTTGACCTTGTGAATTACATCTCATGTGCATCCAAATCATGGTCATCCTGAGCAAACACTTCCCAATATTTCATGAATAGTTTGAGCACCTCCTCCTGCTGGTCTTCTAGCATATCAGAGAGCTGTTCTTGATCAACCAATAGATTGATGCTTTCAGCTACCCCAGCCGATAATTTCATCTCATCGAGGGTGGAATTTCCTCCATTCAGCTGTCAGGATTTCTTGTCACTTCTTAGATCTGAACTCATAGACCATAAAAATCGATATTTTAATATTTTATATATTTTTTTGTATTTTTTGAAATGGAACTTGCAACCTACAAAAAGGCTCAGAGGTTCTTGTTTTCCCCTTCATCCAAACTAGGTCCTGGGTACTTAAAACTACCAGTTATCATGGTTCAAAATCTTATCCTCTTAAGATATAACCAACCATTTGGCTCAGTGGTCCCCTTCTGGGACTTGACCAAAATCTCAGGACATAACCATTTAATGGTTCAGAGGTCCGCTGGGAACATTGCAGATATTTTCTCTTAGACTCAATACTTCTGATTAGTATTGGCCTTCTTCACTATAAAACCAGAAGCGCTGTTTCTTCACATATAGGCTATACTTGCCGACTTCTGGAAATTCTCTTAAATTAGGCCTTTAATCCTGACCGGTTATTCGTCCAACAGGTCCTAATTTCATCTCTTATTTTGGCAACTGATGCTTTTGGATCTTCGTATCTCATCAACCAACAGTTTCATCTGATTGTTCAGATTATTTTTTCTCCTGAAAACATTTTCTGCCTTTGTGGCTACTCTTAATTACACAGGTCGTTCTGGCCTCGTTAGCTTCATTCAATTTCTCCTGAATTAAAGAACTCGTCTCCAGTAACTTCTGATAAGTGATTGAGTGTTATTAAGTCATAAAGATTTCCTCCACTATCTTAGATCAATCGTTTCCTAATTTGACTTCATCTCTTCATTGGTATGGCAACCTAATTCTCCATATTGATTGCTTCCTATTTTGTCCAATGCCTCATCTAAACACTCATTCCTCAGTACTATTTAAAGTGGATCCAATTTCAACCTGAGTTGATCCTGCCGTTCCTTGGGACTATATTCAGTGGGCCCAATTCCAACCCAAGTTAGCCCTGCTGATACTCTTCATCTCAAGTAGATGTCCAGTGGAACTGGTTTCCTTGCAGCACTAGATAGTTCCATATCTAGGCTACAAGTCCTTTTCCCTGAACTTGAGTATTTTCATTTTGCTTCACTCTGAGCTCCACTGCTGAGCTGGGTGAACTCCAATGAATGTGATCCTCTCCACATTCTAACTTAATTACTTCCTTCAGTAACTTATTTCCAAAAATTGGAAACATCTTCATAGAACATCAATTTTCTATATTCTTTAACTCAAATACCCCTGTAGTGAGCACCAACTTGTAAAAATTTACTTTGGTTGTTATTAGCAAGCAACCCTAGTAACCTTTTTACTGCACAGGTTTGGTTTCCTTGTGCACTTTGTCATATTGTATAGAATGAATTCTTAATTAATATTAGTATGGAGACCATTATCCATAGTTGAGTATGAATTATATTTTGGCCCAACGCTTAGCCAGTATTTCTGATTAAATAATACCGAAGTTGTACTCATAGGGATTCATTACATATTCTCTTGTCCACCCAATCTTCGTTAAGATACCTCAGTGACGGTCTCTCTCAGCCCAACACACAGTTGGCAGCTATCCCTGATTGTGGTTCCTACTTCTCTATATCCCCACTCAGATCTTTACTCTTCTCTCTGAGAGTCTACCAATTATTGTATTCTTTAATAATATCCTTGAGATAGAATGACACAATAGAAGCTGATAGTCTAACTATACACCGAATTGATAATATTATTGTAAAGTACTTGTTATCTTAAAAACTGGGTTTTATTATAGTAAATCCTAGGTAATTATATAATAGGGGATTCGGCTGTCTAACCCTCAGTTGACATCTCTTTGATGATAGTCAGCCATTGCCATTGAATCACCCTTCCTCATCTCAGCAGTGATAGTCTTCCCCATCATGGCTAGGATTCTGTCATTGGACATCCTTGAGACCTCAAATGGAAAAAGTCAGAAAATGTGTCCCTAACGTTTTCCTCTCAACCCAGCAAACCAACCATAATTGGCTAGCGACCTGCTTAGTTAATGGACTTATTACCCATCATGGCAGGTCACTCACCAAATGATTAATTCGCTAGTTGCAGACATCATCACTCGCCTCACAACTCACTATTCATTCCCAATCAGTTGGTGATGAAACCTGAATGATCCATTTGGTACACCTGATAGTTAATCACTATCAGATGCCCCTATTTTGTCAGCAACTCAGCCCAATGAGATCTTAGGTATTTATCAAAATTGATCCCTGATGGATATGACCAGGAGAATATCCTAAACTACCCCAAATGTAGTTTCTCCAAAACTTGGGCCAACCAATTTCCAATTCACTTCGCCTTAGGGAACTTTCCCCTAGTGATACCAGATAATCTAGCAGGCTGGGAATTTGGGCAAAAATCCCAACACCAACGCTGTAAATTCAAGTCCTGACAATTTAGTCCATATTCTTTTATCCTCATCTTGGTTGTAAATCTGCATGTCGCTGACTAACCCATTTAGCACTGTGACCTCATCTTTAGCACATTTATGCTGCTTTATAAGGTAGTGGATAGACTCATACATTGACATTGCTGATTTCATTCCTACACATTCTATATCTGTAAGTTTGGGAGCTTGGCACATCTCAACCTCAACTTGGCCACTCCCTTTATTGCTCACTGATTGCCCACTCATTTTTTTTAACTCAATAACTTATGGATGAAGCTGGCCCAGAAACTCCCCTGAAGTGAGCACCACTTGTTGAAAAGTGGTCACTACACAGGTTCACAAGGTTATTACTAACTTAATATATTTTTCTGTATGTTGAAAAGGAACTTGAAGCTGAGCCATGAATGGTTCAGCTGGTACAAAATTGTTGTTCAATTAATATCTAAGCACTTCCGTCCTATATAAACTACAAACCCATTTACTAGTAAAAGCTATTATAACTGGAACAAGATCTTTATTAAGTAAATAATCTCATACATATAAAAATTTTGGCATCTTAGTGCCCTCAACTAGAATCATTGGCATTCATTACAAGGGAATAGCTTTGCACTCATCAACCTGCATCTTTGGCCTCATTAGTCAGAACTTTCTTCGAATTTGATTTTCCAGTCCAGGCAATCCTGCCCTCGAGCTGGTAAACTATTGGGTATCATTCCCAACAAATAGAAGTCTGGATCATCAAATAATTGTAGATATTAACTCAGAGCCACCCCCCTTAAGAACCTACAACCATCAATATGAGTAACTGATATTGGGGATCATCCCTGACCAATCTACTAGTATTAAAACACATTAGTAAAAGATATTTTGTTAAGTTCCTAACAAGCGTGACTTATTGTTAATTGATCAGGACATCTATGTGACATAGGGTACCACATGTGAGTTCTAGACCATAGGGGGAGGGTTGGGTAATCCTACCCTACTGCTATTGTCTTGAAAAAGTGAATACCTTGGCAAAGAACTCCTTGGTATGCATCTCAAAGGTCTTGGCTGTGAGAGTGATATTCTCTGGGCAGGCAAATGTGATGACAGTATCATCCATAAAGGCCATAGTGCTGTGAGGGCTTACCTAGGACCAAAATCCCCAATGTCTTGTCCTGCAAGGGAGTCAAGAGTCGGTTGAAGATTATGTTAATTAATACCAAGCTCAATGGGTCCCCTTTCTGAAGACCTTATTTGACTGAAAATGCTGATGTAAACCTGTTGACACCAGGGCTATGGTTTAGATTGGTCATAGAGCATCACAATCTAACGCAGAGCCTCAAGGGGAACTGAAAGTGGACTTGAGTTAGCACTGATATACTTCCATGAAACCCAATAGTAAGCCTTCTTCATATCTAGGAGAAACAAAGCAATTTTTTTACAGAAGTTATCTTTCAAAGTTGTGTAAAGCTGTTATAGTTATCCCTTTGTGACCTCCCTGAATTTAAACCATGCTGGGAAGAATTGAGGAGAGGTGACACTCATTTAGAGATGGTTTTTTAAGCCTCATAAAAAACTTGTGGTCTGCGTTGAGCAGGGCTATGGGCCCTAATTGGCCTTTGAGAGACAACTTTTTATGAACAAGGGTCATGATTAGCCTTGAGTCAGGGAGGATCTGCCACTTTTATATGAGTGTCTCAAAAGGTTGTGAAAAGTTTTGGCTGCAACTTCTTGTTTCAGAAGCTACAACTCAAAGGGTATGGTTTTGGCTAGGGGCTTTAAACTTCGGTAAATGAAGGAAGATCTTCACATCATCTTAATAGGAACTGAGGCCAAGAGAGCTTCTTCAGCCTGTGGATCAGTGGGCTGCGTCAACACTCGCCACATGAAATCATGAACGTCTGAAAGTTCCACCTTGTCAGTATGTAAAATGCTGGATTAAAAACAGTTATCTCCCGCATGATTGCTTCCTTATAAGTTGTGGTAATAGTTCTGATTTTCAGTGCAGAATTTTTTCTGTGCTTTTGACTAGGCTATTTATTTCTGATAAAGAGGGTGAAGCATTCCCACTGGGGCATAATAGGGGATGAATTGAAGTTAGATGCCCGCTCTTACTTCAATGTGAGCTCTGAGCAGCGGGCTTCAGAGTGGCTCTCAGTTATCTGGTGTTGGGATTTTTTCCCACATTAGCCAGATTCATCAATTATAATTAATCTTCTGGTTCAATAGGGGATTCATCCCGCTAGTGGATATTGAGGTTACCAATACATATATGATAACTATTTTTAGAGAAATACTTCAATGAATAACTAATATTCTGCTAGATTACAATCCGCCAGATTGGTGAGTATTTCATTGGGGATGATCCCCAACAATAATCAAGTGATTAGAGGGTCAATTTTATTTTCAATAAATCAATTGACATGTAGAAGTCAATAATGTTTTATTATCAATTAACTAAGGGGTTTATGAGTTGCTGGCAAGTAATGCCACCTCTCATAGAGCAACTTTTAAGTTAACCTTTCTGGATCTCAATCTTCTATTTATAAGTAAGAGTCCAATCACCTAAGAAGGTTGTTACCAGATAAGGGTAAATTCGATGAGAGTTGGCCAAAGATATTGGGACATATTCTTATTTTAACTCAGAAGAGGTCGCAGTCAAGTAGGGAGGAGAACCCAATTAATTGAAATGAGGAAGATCATCATTTTACGCGACCCTGGAGGGAATTTATTGACAACAGCTACTGTTCCCAATTGGAGTGCCAACCTAAGAGTTGTGCACCAAATTCACTATAAAATTCCCTTGACTTTAAAATAAAGCATATCTGATTTATATGCAATTATCTATATAGTTTATTGTTTAGACTGTTTGCATAAGTCCCGGGGAATATCCTCTGGGCGTCAATTGGGCCATTTTCCCATTTCTGAGTAAGAAGGCACCAAAGAGGATGGCTGTACCCCTTATTACTCAGGACAATCTCTCTCACGTGGTAGACAAGCGCTGGGTAACAGCCCTCCCTCTTCAGATCCCACTTCCAGTATCCACACTCTCCTTGGCAGAACTGGTATGAGGAATCAGTGAAATCTGCACCAAGATCATTAAAATGAAATCAATTGTAACTAATTTGAGTGGCAATCAGCCCAATGCTTGGATTTCAAATGGTCAAAAAGGTATGAAGACTGAATATCAGCTGGAATTCCCAACGGTTGTGATTCAGTTAACATAACAATTGGAAAACCCTTCCCCCTCACAAATTCGTTGGGATCACCCCTAATAGGCAGGTAACAGCATTGGACACCATCAATAAGGTTTTGAAGCTTCCTGCTGGTAAATCAGGTGTTGCGCCTGATGCAATGCCTTTGACTGAACGAATGGCCCAGTGACCAAGCATGGGCGGGTTGGGCATCCCAAACCCATTCCCAACCAAATGGTCCCACCCCTACGTGGGGTGGCCTTGGGGATTCCCACCGCTCATCAGGCTAAACGCCATCACGCCAACCATCAGAAATTTAGCTGAGCCTCAGTTCAGATGTTCAAGGTTGAACTGACAGTGACTCGGCCCGCCGCCAAATTTTTCAATGTCAGTTCCCATGGAACTAACCCTCCCATTCCCAAATAATTCTCTGGTTAAGTCAAACATATGGGACCCAATCCCATAGTGTTTCCCCTCCAAATTGACTACTATTTTATGAGTCACACCTCACTGAAAAAATTGTTGGTTAATTTTTCTTCCTTAAAATTTTCCTTTAAAAAACCTTCCCCAAAATTTAGTTTTTATATGTTGAGCATTAAGCTGCCTTTTCCGCTGATGCTTTCATACCCCTCGGGGTTAACGGCTGTGTTTGTCTGGTACTTTATTTTATGCCTGTACGAAATTCTGGCTCACTGGCAGATATTGGTGGAACTCCTTTTCAGTTCCATATTCATCATATCAGCAGCAGTGCCTTGGCATTCTGGCTTGCTGTTTGGGTGCTCTGGCACCTTGGCTGGTAGGCCAGTCCAATTTTTACTTGCTGTTCACCTGAAATAATTGACCTACCATTTTTCTTAGCCATTTCTGCCTTTCTCAAGTATATTGGCGCAGCAATGGTCCCTTTTTTCCAACCGAACCAGGTTGTAAAGAAGATTATCCCTGTACATATTAGTCTGGTCCCACTCAAAACTCCAAACCCATACCTCATAGTTGCCGCGGCTATTTTTCCCATGTCAGCAGAATCTGACATCTCAATTTGCAACGAGTTTACTTCCCACCAAAGCCTAGTGGTTTCCCCTGTCCCCACTACCATCTCTTTGGTATCACTGGATTAATCCACAACTACCAATAAAGAGAATTCCGCTTACTTTTTAGTACCCATGAAGATTAGTGTTGGGCCCATCATGTCTCCTTTAAGGCCCTGGTAGACAATGGAGCCGCGGGAAATTTTATGAATGTAGAACTGGCTCATCAATTGGAACTTGCCATGGATGCAGGTCCTTCAGTGATGGTTGCATCATCAGCCTCCCAAACCTCATACCTGGTATGTACCAGTCATATTTCCAATACATCAGTTCAGCTTCTGTGACTGCTTTTCTGCTATGCCAAATTTGGTGTTCCCAGTGATCTTAGGAGTGGGATGGTGGCGCCGGCAAAATGTCAAAATCCACCTGGAGTCTAACATGCTGTCATTCGCTAATGATCAACTGGAGAATGAATTCCCTCTAGTTGATACTCTTAAGAAAGCTCAAGGTTGCAGTTCTATCACGTCCCTCGTCTCCCCTACAGGCATACCATCCGATTTTCCAGAAAGTTTAATGCACTATCAAAGCATTTTCAACTCAAAAAAGGTGGACCATCTGCCTCCCCACACTATATTTGACTGTGGATTTTGTACGATGGTGGAGTTGGTGAATATCAACTGCCCGTTGTATCCCCAAACAGCTGAGGAGGAGGCTGCCCTCAACATCTGGTCGGATGATATGTTGAAAAAATGTGGCTGTTTAAGGAGACCTCGCCAGTTGCGTCTCCCATTGTCTTCACTAAAAAAGCTGATGGCTCTCTCCACCCCTGTGTGGACTATAGACACTTAAATAAAATCACAGTATCTGATCCCTACCCCCTACCTTTAGAACAGATAATAAACCAAGCAATCACCAAATCTTAGGTGTTTTCTAAGCTGGACCTCATCAATGCATGCAACCAGATTTGGGTAATGAAAGGGCAAGAATGGTTAACAGCATCTGGATGAAGCAGGGCATTTTCCGATTCTGCATAATGCCCTTTGGGCTGAAGAACACCCCCGCTATGTTTTGCATGATTGAAAATGTACTGGGTGGCCTTCAGTTTACCTGCGCAGTAGCATATATTGACGACAATCTGGTCCACTCTCCGACTCTCAAGCAGCATGCTACTGGCTTGGAAGCAGTTGTGGCCACCTTGTATAAGGCAGTTTTGTTTGCCAAACCTTCCAAGTGCGAATTCTATAAGGAGGAGGTTACCTTTCTCAGGAACCTCATCCTTAAAGATGGTTACGCAATCCCTCCCAATAAGTTGGATGCTATCTGGGAATGGCCAACCCTGACTACCCAGAAACAACTACGGAGTCTCCTGGGAACCATCATTTTCTTAAAAAAAAAGTTCTCTCCGCACTTTCCCAGCTTGTGGCACCACTTCACCCCCTTACAGGGAAAACGTACCATTTTGCTGGATGGACAAATGCCAACAGGCATTTGAATCGATTAAAGAGGTGTTCATATCTCCTCCCATTTTGAAGCATGCTGATCCCACCAAGCCATATATTGTTGCATGCGACGCCTCATTGGTAGCTGTGGGGCAGTGTTGCTCCAAGAGCACGATGGCTTAGAACACCCAGTTGCCTACTTTTCCTGAAAGTTCACCTCTATGGAGCAGTCATGGGCCATTTATGACAAAGGAGTTGGCAGCCATTGCGTGGGCATTAACTCATTGGAGGTATCTGCTACAGGGTGCTCAACATGAGTTACCAGTCTGCATAGACCACCAGGCTCTCCTGTACTTTTGTAAACCCCAAAAATTGGCACATTGGCAAGCCTGAACTTATTGGGACCTGAGCAGTTTTAATTTCAAATATTAATTTGCAAAAGGTGCGCTCAATGTACTTTCCCAATTTTCTCAGCTGCAGCCCCACCCACTGTTCTGCAGATCCGTAGGAAGTGGATCTTGTTACCATGATTCCTACCACCCAAATCTTGTCGATTGTCCCCCCTGTTGTTTCTTCCATCGCTCTGGCCCCCAACGCTCCGTTAGTTGCCCAGGTCTTAGCCAGTCAAATGGCCTGCCCTGAGGGCGTGGAGTTGGTTGAGCAGTTATCTCATCAGAAGCATAAACACTCCCTATAATCACTGAATGATGGTCTTATATATTTTTGATCTCACATTTGGGTTCCCCCTCCTTCCAAACTGAGGTATTCCGCGCACATCACGATCCCCCCACAGTTGGCCACCCTGGTGCTAAGAAATGTATTGATTTGATCAAACGGACCTACAACTGGGCAGGTTTGACAAAGAAAGTTCTGGCCTGGATTGCTGACTGCATTACTTGTGCTCAGGCTAAGTCAGACCGCTCTGGTAGAAATGGTCTTTTACACCCCTTACAGCAGGTGGAGGGTCCATGGACGTCAGTGTCCATGGATTTTATTTGTCAAACTCCCCTGCTCTAATGTTTTCACAGCAGTGATGGTGGTGGTGGATCGTTTCACAAAATTTTCCCTCTTTATTCCCTGCCATTCTGTTATTGCATTGGAGGAGACTGCTCGTCTTTTTGTGCGTCATGTGTTCTCAATGTTTAGTCTCCCACAGGAGATCATCAGCGACTGGGGTTCACAGTTCATGGCACAATTTTGGAGTGAACTCCTATCTATCCTAAAAATATCCCCCTGCTGTTCCATAGAATACCATCCCCAGTCCGATGGACAGACTGAGCAAGTCAACCAAGTCCTCAAACGGTACCTGCATTGCTATAATGCAGCTGCACAAGACACCTTGGCCAACAACCTTTCCCTTGCTCAATTCGCCTATAACAATGGATTGCACACATCAACGGTATTTTCGCCCTATGAGGCAACGTTGGGTTACAATCCTTCATTTTCAGTCAGACCTTGCTTGTGACCTGAGGTCCAAGCTGCCACAGATCACGCAGAACATATTAGATCAACTCAATCCTTGGTGTGGGAACACCTCACCAAAGCTATTGATGACTACAAGAGGTTTGTGGACCATAAGCGGCTCCCAGGTCACAATATTGCAGTGGTTTCCTAAGTTATGCTTGGTACCCACCATTTATGTATTCAAGCGACTTCTCATAAATTTGCAAGTAAGCATTCTGGCCCCCATTTGATGGAAGAGATCTTGGGTAATGGCGCTTCTAGTTTAAGCTTCCAGCTCACTGGAAACAGTATCACATCTTCCACGTTTCCCAGCTGTCACCCTCAAGGGTACAGTTCCCGCAGAACCTGAATCAATCATCATTGAGGATGTGGAAGAAGCTGAGTTGGAGAACATCCTGGCATTCACAAGTCCCACCGGTCCATCCAATATCTCGTGGCTTAAAAGGTTACCCAGCTTATGAGAACAGTTGGGTCAAGGCACGCAATTGTGCAAACTGTATGATATTGGTTGAAGCGTTTCACAAAACCCACCCCACCACTCCCCACCCTCCCCAAAAACCTGCAGTGGTAATGGCGATCAAGTTACCTAAGGCGCACAAGAATGTGGCTTTCATACAGTTCCCTGGTGGTGGGTCTTTTCCCTTAGAAAAAGGAAAGGGTAATGTAAGTCTTGGGGAATGTCCTCTGGGTGTCAATTGGGCCATTTTCTCATTTCTGAGTAAGAAGGCACCAAAGAGGATGGCTGTACCCCTTGTTACTCAGGGCGATCTCGCTCACGTGGTAGACAAGCACTGGGTAACAGCCCTCCCTCTTCAGATCTCACTTCCAGTATCCACACTCTCCTTGGCAGAACTGGTATGAGGAATCAGTGAAATCTGCACCAAGATCATTGAAATGAAATCAATTGTAACTAATTTGAGTGGCAATCAGCCCAATGCTTGGATTTCAAATGGTCAAAAAGGTATGAAGACTGAATATCAGCTGGAATACCCAACGGTTGTGATTCAGTTAACATGAAAATTGGAAAACCCTTCCCCCTCACAAATTCGTCGGGATCATCCCTAATAGGCAGGTAACAGCATTGGACACCATCAATAAGGTTTTGAAGCTTCCTGCTGGTAAATCAGGTGTTGCGCCTGATGCAATGCCTTTGACTGAACGAATGGCCCAGTGACCAAGCATGGGCGGGTTGGGCATCCCAAACCCATTCCCAATCAAATGGTCCCACCCCTATGTGGGGTGGCCTTGGGGGATTCCCACCGCTCATCAGGATAAATGCCATCACGCCAACCATCAGAAATGTAGCTGAGCCTCAGTTCAGATGTTCAAGGTTGAACTGACAGTGACTCGGCCTGCCGCCAAATTTTTCAATGTCAGTTCCCAGGGAACTTACCCGCCCATTCCCAAATAATTCGCTGGTTAATTCAAACTTGCGGGACCAAATCATGGCTTGTTTCCCCTCCAAATTGACTGCTATTTAATGAGTCACACCTCACTGAAAAAATTGTTGGTTGATTTTTCTTCCTTAAAATTTTCCTTTAAAAAACCTTCCCCAAAATTTAGTTTTTATATGTTGAGAATTAAGCCGCCTTTTCCACTGACGCTCTCATACCCCTCAGGGTTAATGGCCGTGTTTGTCTGGTACCTTACTTTGTGCCTGTACGAAATTCTGGCTCACTGGCAGATATTGTTGGAACTCCTTTCTAGTTCCATATTCGTCATATCAGCAGCAGTGCCTTGGGCATTCTGGCTTGCTGTTCAGGTGCTCTGGAACCTTGGCTGACAGTCCAGTCAATTCTTACTTGCTGTTCACCTGACAGTTTGCTCTTGTGAACAGAGAAAGAAGGACAAGCAGAACCTTTATCAATATTATTGTTGATCTCCATGGACTCTGCATGACGGAAGGAAGAAGAACCTCTGAACCTTATCCACGTTAAGTTCTACTAGGAGAAATAGGGAAGAAGTCCCTACCATTTCAAAAGAAGTTAATAATAGGACAATCACCAGGTTGGCGTTGGACCTAATCATTATTTTTGGCTATCAGATCAACTAGTGTAGTCTTCATAATACTATTTCCCATTATATCATATTATCAAATCAACCATAGCACATACAAGGAACCTTTATTTGAACAAGGGAGATGAAGCGAGTATTATTCATAATGAGAAAAATTTCTGAACTTATCATTTGCACTCATTAGAGGGTTTAAGCTCCCAAAGCTATACCATCTGAACAACTGGGAGAGATAGAAGAAAGGCTTTTCTATTTTGAGTGCCTAGTTCTGGCTTTGTCCTTATGACTCTGGCGTAATCTGAAGTCATCTGAGAGTTAGCAAGGCTTAAGCAACGTGGGTGATACCCACTATGGTCTTCATCCATTAGCTCTAGTGTTAGTAAATTGGGGTGATATGAAGGTAATTTAATCAAATGGTCTTATAAAACTTCTCTTTTATAAAAGGTTATTGAAAAAATTTAGGTTAATCTCTGGCCATAACTTATATAATGGTACGTGCGTGGTGGCGAAGAAAATTGTAAGTGACCTTTGATCACTCAGATGATGGTTGCAAGAGATGGTGGAGGAGATGAGGCCAACTAGAGGGCAGCAAATCAGTGCCATGTCTATGCATGACGCTAAATGGAATGTTCCTCCATTACAATGGATTCTAGTCATACAACTGAGTCCTAAAATAGACGTTGTCAACGCATCTGTGAAGCCACTCAGTTAAAATGAAAACCAGAAGTCAACTGGATACAGGGCATTTCTTTGCCGCAGGGGATAAGAGTGGAGATGTGGCTTGTAGTTGGTATAAAATACCCCAAGAGGATCATATTTCGTGTGAATAGGTTAATCAAGCTCTTCCAGGAGTTGCTTTGCCTGAATTGTATTATGCAGGTATATCCTAGAGGTAGAGATAGATAAGGAAGGAGTATTGAGTTTGGCCATTATAAGACGGCCACATAGGTTTTGTGAAAAAAAGTTGTTTTTAACTGGATGATATAAAATGATGAGGTCAAAATGGTTTTTCCAGAAGGAGTTGCCTCCAAATTGTTCATTTCATGATTTGTTTGTAGGGGAAAATATGGAGCTTCTGGACAGCACCAATATTTATTTGTGCTGACTTAGTTTTTGTGAAGGAGACAGGCTCTTCACTTATAATTCTAAAATTCGTTAATGTTCATGGATTGCAGGGATAGGGTGCTGTTGCAGGACTCATAGCTGCTCCCCTCAATATCATGGGGGGTTGCCAGCGCAAAAAATTGCATCTGCAAGGCAGCTAATTTTGATATTATTTTACAGGTAGCGATCCAAGAGGAGCGTCAGGGGTTATGAGACTGTAGGGGGCGGTAGTGGAGGATCCAGTGAGCCACCCTAAGATTCTGATCCTGCTATATTGTGGGAGGAGTTGAGTTATCTCAACAGCAACATCCGTGAGGTCCATAAGATGATTATGAGTCCATATCAATTTTCCTAGCATTGCAAAGGGCTACGCAAAATGTGATGTGATGTGGTTTGACTTTTCAAGGTGCCACATCTACCGCAGAAATTAGGTTGTCAATAAGTTCTGGTAGGGTGAGCTCCATTGGGAGCTGGAGACTGATGCAACAGTTCTCTGGTAGAGAATGGTAAGGGTGTGGTGAAGAAATGGGTGGGAGTGACCAATGAGTGGAACCTGGTGGGAAATGCCTTGCGCTTGATGAGAGAGGGTGTCAACTCTGAAAGATTAGATGGTGTGCCTACATAGAGGGGGCATACGTGCTCAGGTGTCCCATATTGATAGTAAGTTTAGCAGTCTCAGCTGATTTGCGTAAGGCCTTGGGAGTCAGGTTCTGTAAAGGAACTATTGATATGTTTAAGGAAATGTTGTTGCTACTACTGGAAATTTTTTAATTTGTTATGGCCCCAGAGAGGTGGTTGAGTGGAGCTGTTTTTAAGCCGTGAAGCCACTATAATGGTGACCAAAGACATTACACATGAACAATGCAGATGCACTTGTTCATTATTAATAAAGAAAATCTCAAGGAATTGATTCAACAACTGCCATGATAGAGATGACTTCAATATGTGGGCCGTAGAGGGGGAGGGGATGAATGATGCCCTTATAATAAGAGCTCTCTGAGTGAGGGCATAAAAGAAGGAGACATTAAAATTCAATAATAGAGAAAACCAAATAAAATATGACTGTGATGGAGCGCCTGTTTAAGTGATTTTAGGATCCACGGCTGTTAGCAAGGGTTGAAAAATGTGATTCATGAATCTTCTCCAGGTGAGAGCATGTACATGATATGAAAAGAGTTCTGCTTGGGATAACAGCTGGAGAGTGGCAACATGGTCTGCTAGTGCAGCCTCAGTAAAGTCATATCAATGTATCACTCTTCTATCAATTCATAAAGGTAGTAATAATTTGTATATTGCTGCTACTTTTTCTAAAAAGTAAAAGAAGCAATCCTCTGTATAGTATTCAATGGGTAATGCACAGTGTAAAGGTAGATCACCTGGGTGAGAGTTGAGTGTGGAAAAACTTTCTGCGCTCTGGTTTTGTCCCTTTTTATCTATAAAATCTGCAACTAAAATTAACTCAAGTTTGTCAGCTTCAGGCAGTGTAGAGAGAGGTTCAACTAAAGGGGTTAACACCTCACCCTATGGAAAGACACTTCAGAAACCACAAATCTAATTGATATAATATTGGTACTATTATCATAGCTGGCCAGGATAATGATCAAGTCTCACCTAACATGGTCAGCAATCAAGAAGAATCTGAAATTTGGAATTCCTTTTATAGGCTCAAGCAGTCTAAAAATTCTGACAAAGGAGGATTTTATATACCTCCTGACTGCCACAATACCTAATAACTAATAGCCATGATTTCAGAGGATGCACTAGTATATATACTGGTTGAGAAAAGAGTATATACCTGACAATGCAAATGTTGTCTCCAGAAAACCACTTTTGTACCTTTAGGTTATCTCTCAAATGATGGCTGAATTACAAAGCCTCAT
Source organism: Massospora cicadina (assembly GCA_022478985.1). NCBI lineage: Eukaryota > Fungi > Entomophthoromycota > Entomophthoromycetes > Entomophthorales > Entomophthoraceae > Massospora > Massospora cicadina. Next base: position 62,388 of record JAKSZP010016126.1, on the reverse strand, counting down.
ACAAAGAGACTTTCACATTCAGACTGCCCCAATTAATAATCATATTATTAAATTGGTAAGCAAAAAATTTTAAACCCTCATTCAATTGAGACTACCACAGTACAAAAGCAACCGCTAGAGCACAGGAACCGCATTTAGTTTTAAACAGCAGCCATCAATCACTAAATAAACAAGAGCTTTTAAAATATTTGCGGAAGGAACCCAGAAGAATTAAGAGAATCAGGTAAACTGAGTTCCGCCAACCTGTAAGGCAAGATACAAATACATCATCATCTTTTGGAAAAAAATTGACTTAACATATATCAAGTCTTACGTTAAGCACCATTGAATATCCCATATATACTATATATACTTTCCATATTTTTTAATAAAAATAACGTCATTCTCAGAATCTGTTTTTATTTTGTTTTTATTTTGGTGCTAATAATGCCAAACACTAGAAGATTTAATGTAAAAGGTTTAAACTTATTCTGATTTACCAGCAGTGTATAAGAGGAGCTCTGGTGTGCTTTGGAATAGCCATTGTTAAGGTTATTCTCAAGCATCATCAAAACCATACACATTTGTAAAAATGAGTAAAAGTCACATGTACCCAAGAATAAGTCTCTCTGATCTGCTCATTGATGCACTCTATGAACAAAATAAGATAACTTATCAAAACTGGCTTGCCCTTACAATCAGCACCCGCTGAGCAAGTGGGCCAGTTCAGTGATCTCTGGTGCTCACTACAGGGGACATCACTAAGTAATTGTGGAGAGTTCTATGATAATACCATAGAATTGTACCGTGAAGAAGGATATCCAGAAGATAGAGATCTGGAGAGTATGTAAAAAAATGCTTAATGAGTTAGAGCACCAAGTAGCACATTTAATGAGTGAGTTAAGAAGATTCAGACCACCATCTCCTTAAAAAGAAATAGATAGATTACCTTAAATCAGTTTAATTTGAAAATGGATTATTTAAAGAAGTAGAAAAATAAAATTTAATGAAGTTTAAACACAAGTTATATAAAGCTGTAAATCTATAATGATCAGTTAAATTACTTGAGACAAGTAGTGGATAATATACAAGGCTAGTATCTTCCTCTTCTCAGACCGTTATTTATTTTTATAAATGCAATTCTAGTACCAACTTTAGCGGTGGTTTTACAACTTGCGTGGAAAATTTTATCTTAAGAGGATCCCAATGTCCACCTGTACTTCAATATTATGTTCACTCCTGATGAGGGTACTATAGCTATTTTCTTCAGTTATAATAATAATAGCATGGATGGATATAGCAACAAGCAAAAAGCTCGTCATGTTCAGGGATATATGAGTAGAAAGCACAGGAGGTTCTTAGAACACTCTTTAATTCCATTATACTTGAGCCAAAGTCAAGAGAAATAAAATTACAAAGCTTGAAAACTTTTCTCTCCCATTGCAATCACTTTTGCAACTAATTCAATTCAAGTCTGAATCTAGTTTGATAATCTCACAGAGGATATTAATCTGCGCCCATGTCAGGGAGCAGTTGGGCAAGTAAGGTAAGAGGCACAGGTGGTAGGCCCACGACTCCAATGTTCAAAAATGCCCCAGAGAAACCGGCGGATTAGATAAAAATAAAAGACTGGCAGTTACTATTTCCCAAAAATCCTCACTTGGCAGGCGCGATGTAACCCAGTACATTAACACGCCGCACTCCCAGCAACTCTCGTTGGTGGAATATGGAGTCCAGGTGTTTCTGGATATCCAAAAAACAGCTTTATGGGAAAATTTTGTGGGGATGTGCACACTTATTTGCTGACTGCAGTGTATGTCGCATCTCACTCCATATCACGCAGTTGGCTGGGTCTTGGTTTCAAAAACAAGGAGGCAGCAGATGAAGCTGCTGTGGTGCATATTGTGATTGACCTCCCCCGAAGGGCAGTGGGTCATCAAAGCCAAGTGCACCAGATGGACAAAATCCAACCAAATTTTCCTCACGTTTGACTTTTTGCCCACTACAGTCAAGCGTGCCATTCTGGAGCAGCACCTGAAAGATGGTCTCACCATATACGGCGAAATACAATCCTTCAAGATGCAATGCTTTATGCTGATGCCACACCTGTGCACTGGCAAAGTTATTGCAGTTCTGACTCCAACTGAGGAAATCATGAAGGACCTAACCCAGATCCTGAACTCCACTTATGTTAATATCAAAGGGCATACCACCCACCCTTTCTGGGTGACCGTGGACAGCGCGCCCTCCATTTGCACCCACTGTGACACATTTGGCCTTAAGACACATGCATGCCCCACCAAGGAGGGCATCACATTCCAAGAGCACCCCTTGGCGGCCATGGCCAACGGGGAGGCGCACTATGAACCAACTACCAGTACCAAAGAGGCCTTCCTGTGGGGAGCACAAGGCTGCTACTTACTAGTAAAGCTTGTCTCCCCTCAAGAGTGATAGAAGGCCAAACAGGCCCTCAGGGCCACAGCCAAGGAAGCGGCCAAAGTCGCCTCCGCTATCCCACACTCCCAACGCCAGGAGGACATTAAAACCTTCATGGTGGAAGCAACTTGGGAATCCCTCAACCAATTAGATTGGGAAGCCCAAGCCAATTGGGCCACCCAATCTGAGGATCTGATGGGTGATTCAATATCACCCAACCTTTGCAACCAAGCCCTGATTAAACCGACTTAGTCTCCAACCTACCTGAAAAAATTTTTTTGACCCAAATGTTGGTGCACCAAACTCATCCGCACTGCAAAAAAAATTTCAACAACGGGGACACAAAACGCAAAGGCAAAAGCCAATGCAAACCTGTCTGCTAAGATTAACAAAACTACCAATAGCATTGCTGCAAATACCTGCACTGCTGTGAAGGCACGTGGGGATCCTGAGGAGGCTGGTGGGCCTGGGTGCCCACCCCCTCACACCTAAGGTGCAATGGGGGAAGCCTTCACTTTAGGGACGTTGAATATTGCTGGACTTAAGGCCTTGCCATCCCAGGCTAGGAAACTTAGTTTTTTACAAAAAAATTTACCCATGGACATCCTGGCCATCCAGGAGTCCCACTGTCCATGAGGTTCTGAGGACACTTGGACACCATGCTCCTCCCTTCCCTACCCTTCTGGTCTGAGCACTGTGGGGTGCTTGTTCAGAAAAACAATTTTTTAGATTTTTATCATCTGAATCCTTCCTCGATGGCTGAGTCCGCGTTGTTACATTTTTGTGGGCTGACATGGCACATGCTATCGTCAACATTTATGCCCCAACCTGTGCATGAGAGCATTGGGATTTTTCTCATTGGTCAAATCCCTTCTGTTACCCCCTAGCCCTTTTGTAGTTGGTGACATGAACTGTTGGCTAAACACACCCATGGACTGTTGGCCTTCCTCATCCCACGCCCCCCAGGGTCATGTAGAACTTCGCGTTCTAAAGGCCACCCTTGGGTTATTTGACGCTCTGCCACAGCAAGCTCCGATGCTCAAAAACATGACGTGCCCCTACATCCACAACGGCCAATTAAGGTCCATGACCTGCATTGACCTTATCCTCACACCGGCGAAATTTTGATCTCATATTTCCCACTTCCACACATCAAAAATCGATTTCTCCGACCACTGGCTGGTCTCAATAACCTACCACTTACCCGTCACAGTGGCTAGGGATCTGCATTGGTGCAAACTCTGCCCACCCAAACATGCGTCGCCAGAATTTTCCACTTGGGTGGAATCAGCAACTTTGGCAAAAGAGTTTATTACACCGTTTTGCATGGACCCAATTTCCACATGGTCAGCCTTCAAAGAGGATACCATCTGCCATGATCGCCACCTCTCCTCCCAACGCTCATGAGCTACTTTAGCTGTCATCTCGTGCGCTCTGGCAGAGTTGGCACACCTGGAGTCCAACATCCCAGCCACAGGCTACAGCCCTTCTTGGGGCCAGAAGTGGGCAGAAGCAGCTGCCCACCTCAACGCGCTTGAAAGGCAACACAAACATCAGGTTTATGTTCAGTACAGGGCCAAACACATTACAGAGGGCAGCACATGCTCCACATATTTTTTAAAAAATTCTTTACACCGCGCCAGAGCGTGGCCTGCACACAGGTGCAGAGGTTGGATAATTCTGTAGCAGATAAGCCAGCTGAAGTGGCAATTGAAATACAAAAGTATTAGTCCAAGTTGTACTGATCCTGTTCAATTTAGCTGGCCAAAATGGCGAAATTTCTCGATAGCACTCACATCTGCACCGCTTCCCAATACCCAGAATTAATGAATTTGATTACTCCAAATGAACTCTGGTCCATCATCCGCGGTGCACCAAATCAGAAATGCCCAGGCCCTGATGGCATTCTGTATGAGTTCTATAAGAAGTACTTAAAGTATCTATCCCCACTGCTGCTAGCCTCCCTTAACCAGAGCCTTCTGGATATATGCCTTCTACCAGGAGGGCAAGAGGCCTTCACCATCACACTCTTCAAGAAAGGGGATAAGCTAGACCTAGCCAACTGGCGCCCCCATTTCTTTAACTAACATGGATATAAAAATTTTAACTAAAATCATGGCCAGCCATTTAGGGATTGTAGCATCTGCCACCATCTCCCCAGAACAATTTGGTTTCATACCCAGAAGGTCAATTCGGGACAACGTGCACTCTGTGGCTAATGCATGCCAGTCCACGGCCTCTGGGGCACTTGTATTTTTGGACCAACAGAAGGCCTATGATAGAGTAAACTGGTAATACCTCAGGGCCTGCCTCCACCAATTCCACTTGCCCCCTCGCTTTATCAACTTGGTAATGCTGCTTACGGAATCTGCAACAATGGCAGTGCGTGGCCCTGGCTTCCTCACGGAAGTAGTCAGCCCTCAAAGGGGCCTACGCCAAGGGGACCCCCTTAGCCCACTCTTATATAAATTCAGCCTTGACCCACTACTTCAAAACGTGAATGCCCGCCTCACTGGGGTCCATGCACCAGGCCAAGCCCCAGTCAAAATGATGGCGTTTGCAGATGCTTGTGTGGTTGGGGTGTCTAATTATCAAGATGCACGCGCGCTTGAAGCTCTCATCCAGGAGTATTCCTGGGTAAGTAATGCTGCACTGAACGCTTCCAAAACCAAAATCATCCTCCTTGGTCAATATCAAACCTGCTGGGCCCCAGCGACCAGTGCCCAGCCCAGCCCATCTGCTTGCACACATGCTCGCCTTCCCTGCACACCCCACACCGCCCCACTTATGCTCCCCTTCGTTCCACGCCCTTCCATAGGGCCTGTCCGCCATCTGGGCGTGTGGGTGGAGGCAGGCGGGTATGCCTCAGCAGTAATGGAAAGTCATATTCTAGACAACGTGATGGAGCGCATCGCCTCCCTCAGAGCCCACCTTACTTCCCTTACTGGCAAGGTTGTTTTAGCCAACTCTATGATCCTCTCCAAAGTCTAGTTTGGAGCCCACACAATCGCCTTCTCCCCAGGTTTTTTCAAATCTTGTATGCCCTTCTACAAGGGTGGCTATGGTCAGGCCGCTCACCACCAGTGCAGCTTGAGGTCATGTTTGGCCCTCGTAGTCATGGTGGCATGGGCCTGCTCAACTTTAAAGCCCATGCTGCCAAGATCCTGGGCACCTGGATTGCAGCTGTCACCGCCCCTACGCTCCCCTCCCAACACTGGTCCCGCGCATCCCGCTCCAACTTCTATCATGCCCTGGGCCTTAACAATCCATTGCACCCTCACTCCTTGATGAAATATCTGGCTTCCCACCCATCGGCCACAGGTCCTCATGGTACGAAAACCCACTACAAAAGAATCCTCCTTTCCATGCAGAGCACTGAGTGGAGAATCCATATTAATGGACACACAGCCCAGAGAGGCCGCCCCTCTCCTCAGTTCACACAGAAAGTACAGGGGTTACCCATTCAAGGTGGCTTGATCCCCACACGGCCCCATGTCCTATCCAGGGTGGACTACCTGGACATGATTGACATCCCTTATTCCCTTGAGACCCAGAAGACTATTTGGAAATACGCACACCACCTTCTGTTGCAGCCTCAAATCTGTTCCCATGTGTGGCGCTGCCTGAGGTGGGTATACCATATGGCTGAGCGCTCTAACGCTTTACACTCATCCTGCGTCATGTGTGGCCAGTATGGAACGCTGTTCCACCGCCTAGAGAAGTGCACTACCTCTAAAGTGATATGGCGCGAAGTTCAACGTCTGCTTGGACAGGATCAAACACATCCCTTCAGTCTGTCAAGAGATATGTTTGCCCTATCAATGGCCTCCCCCCTTCCACCCTCCCTCCGTTCTCTGGTGGTCACAATCGCCATGTGGACTATCCATACGATTGTCTTGGATGCCATCGCAGGCTCCACCCCCACCCTCCCAGAAGCTGTCCACAGATTCCGGTCCCAATTGGTGGACCACTTCCAGGCGTGGATGTTTGGGTAGCTCCCACCACGTTGCCGTCAGCTGGTCTCCTCTTGGTTCCCAGTTTGGTTCATCAAATCGGACCCTTTCCTCCACACGTGTTCGATTGTAATTATGGCCCCTTCACACGTTCCCTCCTCCTCCCCATAGTGGCGTTCCCGCTGGCAACAAGAGATAGCATCGCTTCTCTGGGGTGCCTTCCCTGTTACTAAGTTTCATTTTCTCTCGTGTCTACATTTAGAAGTGTCCATCCCCTAGTCAGCCTTCCCTGCAATAAATTTAAATTCAAATTACAAAGTTTGGAAGTTCACAAGATTTTAAATCATGAAGCAAGAGTTCCCCACTATAAAAATGAGAAATTTTGAGTCAAATGTAGACTATTCAAACTGAAACTATTTTAGTGCCCAACAGCTTTAAATTACTGAACCTTTGATCTAGTCACTGCAAAGACAATTTTTATTGTTTTTCTCAAATCATACTGCAACCCTGATGCATATGATCTTGGCTGTGAAACTCACTAAATACTCAAAGGCTGTTAAGGAGGCCCTGATTGACGTCAAAGCCATATATAAGGCTTAATCAAGACATCAGAACCATCAGCAATGCCGCCCTAACAGAAAGAATGGCTAGTGCCTAGAGCTTTAAAGATTAGCTAAGGCGAAGGCTTACCGACCAGATGAATAAAAAAATGCCTGAATTCTTCCAGGTTCAAGAAAATCTTTCAGCAATAAGGGCATTTCTTGATAAATTGTCACAAGCTAAGGGAGGAGAAGAAGGTAAATAAAAAAAGAGGCCGTAGGATCAGTCAACTGGGTTGCACACAACACTAGTGAGTTTGGTAAAGATGAACCTAATTTGCAAGCTGAGTCATGATACTATGTCATTGGAGCTTTAAGTGACGTGGTTGTGCCCGCCTACCTAAGACCTTTCCAAAATAATTTTGAGCTCTCATATAATTCTTACTTGGCTCAAGCTTCAAGACCATTTAGATTGTAGACCGTATATTGATTGGCAAGAATCTAGTGGAAACTACATTCAAGAGAATTTCAATTGAATACTATGAGTTGCCACAAGGCTTGCAAGTAGTCCTGCACTCTTGAAGAGCTAAGAGAATTCAGTCAGACAGTCATTGCAAACCTTACCACGGGCATGACTCTTTAAAAGAGTATTAAAAAATGGTTGTTACCATATACAAAGTCAAATCATTTTGAAAATTTGATACTATTGCTCCAGTCAACATTTACTCATCCAAACTTAAAAAGCAGTTTAAAATAACACAAGCATTAATTTTTAGGCCAAGTTTAGAACAGCTAGGCCTTATCCAACTAAATCAATAGTATTTTATTCCGCTTTACTATTGAAATTTGGATGCATTGTATATCATGCTCCTGGTATAGTACTTGAGAATGACTACTATAATTTTCTCAGAAAATCAGTTCCTAGTTGGATTTAAAAGAATCATCGATTTTATCAAAGTTCAGTCAGTCTACTCAATAACCCAATGTCAATTGTGCTTCAAGACAAAGATAAGAAGTAGTGGAAGAACTGGATATGCTATTAAAAACTGAACATCTCATAAACCTAGTCAGTTATGCCCTTAAGACAATGGGAACAAAGCATCTACCACCAGCAGTAGAAGAAGAGTTTGGTTTGCCCTTGTATGCCAGCAAAAGAGATGAACCTACTGCCTTGAGAACAGAAGGTTACTCTGAGATAAAAACAGTATTGATAAGCCAGAACAGACAATGCTCAAGATTTATTTTCCTAAAGGATTTAGAGTCCAGGAATCCAGAGTGCTGCTTGTAAACCAAGATATTACCTACCAAGGAGAAGTCAAAGTCCAACCTGGAAACATTGTCAAGCAGCCTGTCAAGATCAAGAAGGGTCAAATCATGGCCAAAGCAAAGATGCATCACTATGCTGACATTGAATAAGTTCATTCCATCGCCAGCATTGACAATATGGGCTACTAGAGCCTAATTTAATAGAGATATGTGAATATAACGAACTCTTATATCAGTACTCAAATATTTTACAGCAGAAAAACTAAAAATTATGGCCTTTACAAGGGAGGTTAAATTTGACACTAGAAAGCCATACAATCCCAAACAAAGCCTTAATGCTAATCTAAATCATTAAATAAGTCATTTCATTAGAGTTGCAACAACTTATAGATGCAGGCCAGATACACTTCTTAAAGAGTCCTTGGGCGTCGTCCCTCCTACTTGTGCAGAAGAAGGATGGGACCCACCAGATAGTCATGAAATACATAGGACTCAACGACCTGACTAAGAATGATAAACTTTTTACTGCACATTAAAAATGTTTTAAATGCCTCAGAGGATCGTGCAACCTCTCCGTGATGAATCTGGAAAGTGGATAATAGCAGATGGATCTGTCACCAGAAGACCAGGAGAAAAATGGGCTGATAACCAGCCAAAATTATATGAACCAACACATATGCCACAGGCCTTGTGCAACGCCCAGTTACTCTCTCAATTAATGAATCAGACCTTTGAGGATCTGAAGGTGTTGAGCATACTCATCTATTCACACAACTCATGGTTTCCAACAAAAGCAACTTAAGAACACTGTCACACCTAAAAGAAGCTTTTACCCACTTAAGAGAACATCATCAAGATGAAGAGATGTTTAGTGCTCATTTTTGAAGGGTTAATTAGTATATCTCATACATTTAGCAAAGTAATGAGGTTAATCCTCAGAAAGGGAAAGTCAAAGCTATTGTTAAGATGAGTTACCATAAATACATGAGAGATGTTCAAATGTTCTTGGGCATGTTAGGCTACTACTGCAAATTAGTGCCAAGCTTCACAGACATTGGTGAGCCACTTAAACAACTGCATAACAAAGGAGTGCGTTCATTTGGTAACAAGAGCAAGTGGATGCCATTAGATAACTCAGAAAGAGGTTAATTGAAAACCCTATATCTATACCCCAACTCAGTAAAGACATTCTACATTTACACCAACGCCAGTAACGTGGGTATAGGCACCATCTAAATCATTAGAAAAAGAGGGAATAGATAACACTGTTTAGTTATAAATGAAGAGATTTACCAGAGAAGAGCATACCTATAAAGTTACATAGTGTAAGTGCCTAGTCTTGATCAGAACAAAACACACTTCTGACCTTACATTTTGGAGAACACTTCAAGATAATCACAGTTCATGCCTCAGTGAGATGGCTGTCAAACATGGAAGGACCATACGGATGACATTCAAGATGAGCCATTCTTTTGTAAGGTTATGCTTTTATGATCCTGAACCAGGCTGAAGAGAAGCACCTGAATGTGGATAGCTTGTTGATATTACCAGTTTTCCACTTGCAGGCATCCAAGAGTTATAGGATCTATGACCTAATATGAAGATTGGGGGATAAATGGTAGATAGGTTAACTCAGCAAAAATGGTTTTAAAATTTTCTTGAGAGCAACAGGGTTTTGAAAATGACTGCTAGAGATGCTGGCACATGAGAAATAGGTGCCATAATTGAGGCCAAGCAAATAAATGGCAATAATCATGGGAGGACACTGTCACCAAGGCCACGGAAAGCTACCTAAGACATACCAGCATCTTATGGATATATTCTAATGGGAAGCAACGTTGGATGACATCAGTCAGGCTTTGGAGAGCTGTGTTGAATGTGCCTAATACAAGAGACTCCTAAATAAATTGGAGCTTTAAACTGTCCCTCCAAGCGCACCCTTTCAAAACTTACCTTTCAAGTTGTAGGGCTCTCCAAAGTCAATCAGTGGAAATCAGTTTAATATTGTTGCAATAGATCACTTCAACCAAGTGGCTAGAAGCAATTGCAGTCAAGGCATTTATTGTAACGGTCAAGGTCCTACCTGACCGCCATATGGTTCTTACCTTTAGGGCTACCAATAAGAGTATGGAGAAGGAGTTCCAAAGTTCAGCCATGAGATTTAATCAAATTTGAGATGGTTCAGTTTGGAAATACGATATAAATGTTAATTCCAATAATACATTTTAGTCCAATAGTTGGAATCTTGAGTTCAGATCTCATAAGCAGGCCAAAAGTCAGAAACTTTCAAGTTTGAAACCCCATTAGTACTAATTTAAGCTCAGGTTTTGAACAAGGCATTTTTTTAATTTTTTAAACTTTTTTAAAAAATCAGAGTGCCTAGCATTCTCCAGCACATATACTACAGGAAATCAATTTAGATTCTCTAACTTCGTTTTCTCAATCCTGCAGACAAATAAACTAAAAGTTTAAGTTTATTTTTATTTTTATTATATTCTTATTGTATGACAGGATTCAACATGTATGATGATAGTGAGTTGTCACAGGCTTTAGCTTCTCTCTATTCCTTGTTGTTGGACATTCTCCTTCTTGATTTTTAAAAAAAGAATGTTGGAGGTAAGAATGCCCCAAAATCTGCTACCATGATTGGCCCATCACCTGTCTGATCTTTGAATAATATTGTGGTTATCAATGATATGAGTACCAATGGCGAAAAGACCTTGGCGGATTCTTGGTGGAACCCTATCTATCAGGAAAATATAATTTATAACCAAAATCAGCTTAATAAGGTAAGAACTGATAATAGGATTGCAATGATTTCTTGGCTGAATTTGAGGTGTTTGTTACCACATGGGTCAGATCATCTCTGAGGTGAGAAGATTTTACTTGTCAATGATTGGGTGCAAATTGAAAAATCATTACCACACGAGTCTGATCACCTCCAAAGTGAGAAGATTTTACTTGCTGGTGATTGGATACAATCTATCAAATCATTACCACATGGGTCAGTTTTGCCACAAAATATTTATCTTTGATCTGATAGGCTGAAAGCCTATATTTCCTAATTTTGATGACTCAGCTTTATAATATTTTAGCCCTGAATACCCATGATCCTGAGATTTGAACTAGTTTAAATAGGAGATACTAGTATTGAAGAAAGGACTTTTTTTGGCTTGCCCCACTTAAACAATAAAAAATATAAAAAACTTTAACAAAGCGTTATTTATTACTTTTATTTAATAAGTAAGTTTCTCACTTTGATAAAATATTTTGGCATCCATCGGTGGATCCCACACTTATCAATGGGACAAATTGCACTATTGTCAACCAGCATTCTGGCTACTATCCTACATGGTTTAATAACTGATCGTGGCCTCAATGCACACAGCAGGAAGTTTCTCTCTTGTGTAGTCTCAGCTATATGGACTGCAACTTGGCTTCTTTTGCCAAATTCATTTGTTGCATACTGGAGAGAGCATGTTCGTCACATTTACCTTCATAGTTACTACAAGATTCTGTACAAGGTTAATACTTTTCAAAAATACTCTCAGATACTACTTTCAAAAAAATGTATAAAACTTTGTCTCAGATATTGTGAAACACCTGATGGACTTATAAAATCAAGCAGCATTTTGCCACGCCACACACACTCAAGAAAATGTAGTGTGAAAATACTGAATGGACCCTTACATTAATCTTAAAGAAGTTTTAGTCAATTAAGGTTCAAAATGGGACACTCTATTGCCTTCACCTCTGTTTTCTTACCAATCTGAGCTACCACAAAAATTTTGTCATGTCACTAATAAAAGCGCTATACAAATTAGAATTTGCATTACCAATCATGTTGGCCATAGTAATATATGTGGGTGAGAAGAATTCATCCCTGTAAGATACCAAGAAGAGTCAGTAAAGAAGTTATTCAAGATTTAGCTGGAAGTCAGCAGCAAATTTATAAAGTCGATTGAGTAGATTACTAAAGAGAGTGACAGAAAACTCAGATTTTCCATTTTTGAAGTTGGACATAATGAGATGTTCTACCATATGCATGGAGGATAACCTGAGAAGTTACAAATGATTTGGACAGAGACTGCACCAATTGTCATGAGAAGAGGAAATAAGTACTCTATTAAGTATAAAATGCAGGTCAGATATCCAAATTCACATAAGGGACAAAAATCCTTTCACAATTCTCATCTTGTGGAGTGTATTGTTAATAAAGGTTCAACTAAAGGGTTTAATTCATCTCCCTATGGAAAGACCCCATCAGAGAGCCCCAATTTAATTAATACTAACATTGGTACTAATTTTATAGCTGGATAGAATAATAATCAAGCCTCACCTAACATGGCCAGCAATTGTGTCTATTAAAACTACAAAAACCCCTTTTATTGGCTTTGAGCTATCTAAAATTTTTGACAACAGAGTTATGTACCTTCTGACCGCCAGAACAATTTGAAAGCTGGTTTATGATGCTAGAGGAAGCACCAGTATAGATAATGGTAAAAAATATTATGTGCCCAATGATACAAAAAAATGTCTTAAAAGAACACCCTTTTATACCTTTAGGCTCTCCCATCCTTAATGGCTAAATTACCAAAATTCCATATGAAGAGAGCTCTTCCAACTAGACAACCTTAAATAATGAGCATATTACCATATTTGTGAAGCAAACTATTTTTGAGACTTCAATTAATTTAGATGACAAAAGTCCAAATGCAGATGGAAGATCCACAGGTGTTACAGGAACCACAAGAGCCACAATTAGTTTCCAAACAATACCCTTCATTTGTAACAGGCAAGTACTCCAAAATATAAATTTTAGAAAAACTCACAGAATATTAAGAGTATCAGAATTTGACTTTGCCAAAGACAAAGCCAAAATACAAATACATTATCACCTTCTAAAAAGAAAAGAGACTTGATATAAATTAAGTGTAACTTTAAGCATCCCCATTTAACCCATACAACATATATATTTTTCATATAAATTTCAAATAAAAATAATCTATTTTCCATATCTACCTTGTTTGTTGTTTTTATTTGGTGCTAATAACGCAAATAATATAGAATTACTGTTGAAGGTTTGTACTTATCCTGATTTACCAGCAGAGGGTAAGAGGAGCTCCAGTGCGCTAAGGAACATCCGTTGAAAAAGTAATTCCAAGGCTTTATCATGACTGGACACACTTGAAAACATGAATAGAATTCTTAAGTACTAAGAACAAGAATCTACAAATTACCCATTAATGCATCCTGTGGAAAATAAACAACTCATTACAACTGGCTCAGCCTTTTCAATCAGAACTCCTTGAGTGAGCGAGCCAATTCAGCAATAGGTAGGGTAGGCTCTAATGGTTTCTGATAGGCACCACTGACCCATTTAGCTTCTTTATGCCTGCTTTAAGTAGCAATCACAGGTGTTATATAGGTTGGTGTCTTAATCAAGTTTTCAAGGTTCCTCTGCTGCTGGTGCGCTTCAGCAGTTGCTGGTGCTGGCTGGTGTTTGGAAGACAGAAAGCTAGGTTTTGCTGGATGGGGAGGCCCATTCATATAAATGTAAACTTCAGATGTTAGGAGAGAGCTGTAAGTTCATCCTCAGCCCAATTTATGTGTTCAAACTTAGCCTATGTATTGATTGAGATTTCATGGATAAACCTCATAGGTTGATTAGTGTTTTTTTCATTTTCTAAACTTTGATGAGAAAGTGCCAACTTGGAAGTTCAACTTTGAAACGCTAACTCAGGAAGAGTAATTTGAGTTTAATTTTGTTAAATGAGGCTGTGATTGGTTCAAAGCACCAAAATCTGAACTAGTAAAATCCCTTTAGGAGGAGTAGATTGACTCAAATTGTTACTTTGTAGACCAGATGGACATCTTATTTAACCTTATGGCTAAAGGTTTGGGGCCAGGTAGCTGGGTGTCACCCCTCACAGGGGAAGCCAAAAAGCTGGTGTTAGTGATAATAGAGGGGCTGAAAAGCTAACTCAGTGTGAGAGGTGAATGCCTAGATAGGCTGAGCTAAATCTTTCAGTGTTCCACATTTAAAACACTTGGGTGATGAATTCTTTGGTAGGAGGGAGCCCAGTAGGTTGGTATGCCGCAGTGCACACTGAACTGGTGAGCATGCAGGTTGCAGAAGTGTGATTTGTTGAGCTGATGCTTGCTGCATAAACTTCAAGTTAGGTAAAGGTACCTGCTTTAGTGGCTATCACATGAGAGCGGGTGACTTCAGTTTCTGACATGGTTTACCAGAGGTTTTATTATTTTGGGGTGGTGCTAGCTAATTTGGTAAGTCAGTGGGTTCTTTTGCGGAGTTTTTATCAAGTTTTACTACAAATTTACAAATTTTATGTGGAGCTAAGCTTTAAAGCTGAATTGATGTTCACAAAAGTGATTCTTTCAAACCCTGTACTGATATTTTAGTTTTATTTATTCAAGGTGGGTCAACCTAGGGACAGATATATTTGCCAGTTTAAGGTAGGAATTGGAATTATTGTAAGTCCCGTGGAACATCCTCTGGGTGTTGACTGGGCCATTTTCCCATTTCTGAGTAAGAAGGCACCAAAGAGGATGGCTGTACCCCTTGTTACTCAAGGCGATCTTGCTCACATAGTAGATGAGCGCTGGGTAACAGCTCTCCCACTTCAGATCCCATTTCCAGTACCCACACTAACCTTGGCAGAACTGGTACAAGGAATCAGTGAAATATGCACCAAGATCACCAAAATAAAATTGATCGTAACCAATTTGAGTGGCAATCTGCCCAATGCTCAGATTTTAAATGGTTAAAAAAGGTATGAAGACTGATCTATCAGCTGGAATGCCTGACAGTTGCAATTTGATTAACATGACAATTGGAAAAATCTCTCCCCTCCCAAATCTGGCAGGCATCACCCCCAATGGGCAGCTTCCTGCTGACAAATTGGGTGTTGCACCTAAAGCATGCCATTGACTGAACAAACGGCTCAGTGACTGAGCACGGGTGGGTTGGGCGTCCTGAACCCATTCCCAACCAAATGGGCCCACCCCTATGTGGGGTGGCCTTGGGGGATTCCCGCCGCTCATCAGGCTAAACGCCGTCATCCCAACTGTCAGAAATGTAGTCGAGCTTTGGTTCAGGCATTTGAGGTCAAACTGACAGCAACTCGGCCCACCACCAAATTTTGCTATGACACTTCCCAAGGAACCAACCCGCCCATTCCTGAATAATTTGCCAGTTAGGTTGTTTTGAGGGACCCAATCCTGGCTTTGCTTTCCCCCAAATTGACTACTATTTAATCAGTTGCATCACACTGAAAAAATTGTTGGTTGATTATTCTTTCCTATAATTTCCATTAAAATTCTTCCCAAAAAATTAGTTTTTACATGTTAAAAATTAAGCTGCCTTATCCACCAAGGTTCTCATACCCCTCAGGGTTAACAGCTGTGTGCATATGGTACTTTACTTTGTGCCTATATGAAATTCTGGCTCACCGGCAGATATTGGTGGAATTCCTTTACGGTTCCATATTTGTCATATCAGCAGCAGTGCCTCAGGCATTCTGGTTTGTTGTTCAGATGCTCTGGCATCTGGGCTGGCAGGCCAGTCTAATTCTTACTTGCTGTTTGCCTGACAATTATAGAAATGGAGGACAAAACCTAAGTTTTTGGGTAAACCCTGCTGTACATGTTCTGATTAGCTATGATTACATGATCTTGCTTTAATGACATGCTTGCTAAATGAGGCATGGTGCATACCTCCATATTTAGTACTATCCTCTTAGCACAGCAGAAAGAAATTTCTGCTATGGCCAATTTAGACTTACATCATGAGGGGCAATAGTAGGACAACTTTTTCACTATGTTAGCACTCTTTCCTATACCCTAACTTTAGAACTTTGCTCTATGATATAGATATGAGTGCATCAACTTAGGCTGGCTTTATAAATCCTATCCATTATCTATAAAAAATATAGTAAGCAACTTAGTATAAGTTTAGTTTAATTTACATCAAATTCAAGATCTGCCTAACTCTTGAACTTAAAAATGATTGATCTGATTATATTAAATGTACTAATATATTTTTTATACCTAAGCTTATCTTTTTATTGAAATTGAAACTATAATTTTAAAAATTTGTATGATTTATAAAAACATAGTATTAGTGTAAAACTCCTTACATTTAAGGTGTTATCAAAAACTAGTTTTAACTACACTTTAAATATTATTAATTAGTTTTATGGTATTAAATATAGTATTAAATAACTAAGATAATTTTAATTAGATTGCAACTCATTCTTCTATCTGGTACAAAGCTTAGTGTTAAGAGTATTGTTAGGTTAGTAATGATTATATCTAAAGATTTCCTTACTCTTTGGTGCGGCAAATTTGTTCCAAGGTCAGCCCACCTTAAATAAAATATTTAGAGATTTCATCATACGCCTCAGCTATGTATAGATTACACAAGCAAATAGGTTAATTATGACTAAAAACCAGAACCGCAAATTGTTTAAAAAACTTTATTATGAGAGTACAGATAGTTTTAGAAAAAAATCATATAGCTATAATAATAATATTATTATTATACCTATCAATAATCTAAAGTCCTACTGATGGATATACTACAGAAACTAAATGCCTAAATTCTACCATTGGTTCTTATTGTAGATTAAATTCATTTATATGAAATAAGTTTTGGTCTTATGCCACACCAATAGATACTTTTGAAACTTTGATAAAAGCTTTAGCTGAGCATAACTCTTCTGTCTCTATTTTGTATAATTTATATTATAGTTTTCAAACATAGATAATTGCTAAATTATTATATAACCATATATTATTTTTAGCAAAAATTTACTTGATTAATTTAAGATAAAAATATAAGGATAATAACAGCTTAACTTCATAGTTTGCCTATCAGAAAGTACAGAAAAGTTCAGATTCATCTATTTAAATAAAATTCATCATATGTAAGCTTGGCTAAATATATGCTTTTTATCATAAAATAATACTAATTCTAAATAAAGATAATAGTATCTTATAACTACTAGGATTTCTTAATTAGAATAATTGTAATTCATTATTACATTAACTAAGATTGCAGTAAAAGGTTCAAAAGTTAACTAATAGCTAAATCTTGCTATCTAGTATAGCTTAGTCCCAAAACTATATCTATCAGAGGTTTATAATTTGCTGTATTGTTAGTTAACCATTATTTAATATTAGTTTATCAATAAGAGTACAGATTAGTTAAAAAGTAACCTGTGTTAACCCAAGAGTGCAGGTTCAACTCTTGCTTGTATCACAATAAATAAATTAGCTTAGAGCTTCCAAAATGGCAACACACTCTAGATTAAAACAACAACACCTTAACTGTAAAATCTATACTTTCTATTGCTTCAGTGTCTTTGTTTTGCTATCTCAGCTGTCATTTATTTTTATTAGTTAAAAATTAGTCAAAAATATCTGAAAAGAGGTATGATATTGTATATCAGTAATGCTATTAATTAAAAGCTTAATTTAATCTAGGTACATATTTTTATTGTAGATGTCAAGAGCATACTACTATTGTTCTAATATGATGAGCTAAAAATCAGCTAAGCAAAAATCATTGACACAATCAAACCTTATTGCAATGATATACAAATAAGCGCACTTGTTTACGTTTAAATTCAAAAGTATACTTTATAGAGTACTCAAACCTACGAAATATCAATTAAACCTTAAAAAAGATTAACAAAAAACCTATAAAGTCGCATACTTATTTAAATAGAAAACGTACAAAAGATGCACATATATATTAGGTGCAGCATTCCAAAACTTAAATGACCAATAGTTTAAGCAAGATAAATCGTAAAGAATCAGACATACATAAAAATTCATTAATATTGTTCATTTTTACCTTTTTGAGAAATTATCGTAAGTAGTATTAAAATTTTCTAAAGCAAAATCTTAATTTGGTAAAAGAGCAATGCTAAAGACAGCTCAAGATAAATAACATATACATTTTAGGCTAGGCAATAAAATCTCCAAGGCGATCAGAACTCAATTCAGATACTATATTGTAACTTGAAGATAGTAAGTGATGAAGCTGCGTCTAGCTAATTAATTTTCTGAAATAGGCTTGCTCAAAACATAGAAAACAATTTAATGGGGAAAACAGAGAAATGCTTGGGGTGGGAAAAAAGTAATCGAGCAAAAAAGCTCAAAAATAAAAACGTACTAAAATCAATCATGGTTTTAAATATAGATACATAAAGTGAAGAGTAGTTCGGTCTTGCTTCACACGTGAAGGTAAGATGGCTACAACTTTTAGTAATAAAGATAAGACAATTGATGAGTAAAGAGAATTTTAAGTAAAGCTTTAGAAACCGAACTGCACAAAAATAGATCTGTAGGAATAACACGGTTCTAATCAGCAGCCTATCAAAAGTAACAATCCTAATAAAACTTATTCTTGCTATAAAGACAAAGAAAAAAAATGATAATTCAAAGAGAAAAATTAGAAATCTTTGATTAGTATAGGTTAAATTACTCGAAATATGGTAAGGACAACAAATCAGGCATTTTAGTAAAGCAAAAACCAAAAGTATGCAGAGTTACTTCTTAAAGATAAAAAATAGTGTTCATAAATTACCTTGTTAAGCTTAACTTAGGAAACATACAAAAAAGTTTAATTGATATTGACTAAAGAAGAGCGTGAGTTTTGTAAAAAAAGGTCTAAATTAAAAGATAATTATACAAAAAATATATGATATATAACTCAAAAATAAAGCATACCAAATAAAAAATTACAATAGCTCATGCTCTCGGGAAAAATTAATTTTTTAGTACAATAAAAAGGACGCAGTTTTTTGTGTAAATAAACATATGCAAGACAGTTCTAACTTGGTGAGTATACGATATACATATAGCAAGAAGGGAAGTCGCAAAGTAGAGAACGAAAGAGTTTATATAAGGAAAATATTAAACAGGCAACAATTTTTATAGCCAAGGTTTGAAAGCAAGAAAAACTCTAGCTAATTTTAATTCAATTGTAGCATGAAACATATGTAAAATAATGTTATTATAAGGAAATGAACAAGTAGTATGTAAATAATATAAATATTTAAATAAAAAATAAATGATAAAATTTTTAAACCAATACTTTAAGGCTAAGATACATCTTAAATAGGACTGAGAATGAACTCCAAGCAAGTAATTAGAAAATTAACCAAAATAAAGCTAAAATTAATACCAAGTATAACAAAAGGGTTAAAGCTAATGTAAAGTACAAAAGTAAAGTTAAAAAACAGAACAAATTAATATAATTTTA
Source organism: Massospora cicadina (assembly GCA_022478985.1). Classification (NCBI taxonomy): domain Eukaryota; kingdom Fungi; phylum Entomophthoromycota; class Entomophthoromycetes; order Entomophthorales; family Entomophthoraceae; genus Massospora; species Massospora cicadina. The sequence goes on along the minus strand of JAKSZP010016126.1, from coordinate 42,922 downwards.
TATAAAGTATCAAAAACCTTGGCACAAAAGAAAAGGTGATCATGTAATAAGCAAATTGTTATCTTGTAGGTAAATATTATGTAATTAAGTATAGATGCTTAAAATGCTGAAAAGCATAGTAATAATTAAAAAGTTAATAGTACTATATCTTAATACAAATAAAAAGTCATTATATGTATGTTCCACATATTCTAAATCGCAGAAACAATTTCAGCCGAACTTAGCACAAATGTTTTATGCAGCGGGAAAGCCAACATAGGACAGGTGTTTTTGATGCTATCCTTTGGGGGATCCTTTGGGATCTGAAAACTACTTAACATATTCACTTACTACATCTGAAACTATTGAGTCTGATAAGTTCAGTCTATTTAGGTGAGCGGATGAGAATTGGTGAATATTATTGAATAATTCACCAAATTGCTCATCCGAAACTAAACAAAAATCAGTGTTAGAGTTTTAAGTATATTAGCAGATTTAGGATAACCAGCTCACCAGCCATGAGGGTAACAGTGAAGCTGAAAGTCCAAGTGACTCAAGTGTAGTACTGGCACAGCCTATATGCTGTCAGTGTGAGCTTATAAATAAACCTGAGCAATACTGAGTAGCTCCACTTATAAAAACTAAAATAAATTAAAATTATCTGGTAAGTTAGCCAGTTGTAGTTGCTTACACTTGTAACACAAGCTAAGGTGGGGTAAAAATGCTGTAACAGGTTTAAAATCTGTTATATCTAGGATAAATATAATTTCCTCTGCCTTCTTATCATTATTCAATTAATGATACAGATTTTAAAAAAAGATAAAATAATCTGCTGTTATAAATACTATAGCAAAACATGGGTATATTACTAGTAAAATATAAAAATATCTGATATTAATAAGAATTGATATTAATTTCAAGCTAAATGGTTTGGTGATAATTTGGTTAGCCTACTAGTTTGGCTTTAAGATAAGTTTTTAATGGTTAATCTGTTAATTGATAGTCTCAATCACCGCAATCTGAACTCACCAATGGGGGCCCATCTACCAATATATGAAGCTAAAAATAATTGATTAGAATTATTTGATCTCCAAACCACTTGAATTTCAACCTCTAAGCCTTATACCATAATTGGATAGGTTATGGATTCAAAATCCAACTGAACTTAGTATTTCTGGTTCTATAATCAATTAATATACCTTAAATAGTAATGCCATAGTAAAATATGGATGATATTGCTAATAATCAATAAGTTATATATTCTAGAAAGAGATTTTGATTCAGAATATAAAATATATGATAGAAATTATTTTCTCCTTTTACCTAAAATAGAGTTAAGATTTGTTTTAGGATAAACATAATGAATATTTAAAGCAGTTATAAGATAAGTACTTTAATAAGACTAAAATAACTGATTATATTTGAAGATTAGGTTTAAAAATCAAATGTAGGCTTTCACCAATTATAGAGCATACAGGAAAAAGTCATGTGAGAATTGGAAAATGATTATTTTGAAAGTTATCTTAATTTCATATTATATAATATATTACAAAACTATCCCTAAAAGATATATATAGTGGACCATCTAGTACTAAAAAAAGATATATATAGTGTTATATTATGGATTCTTTTTTTTCAGATAATAGAAGGTTGCTTTATATATAAACTCTAAGCAACAAGAGGCAAAATTATATAAAATAGGTCCAGTGGGATATAATATAGAGCTTTGTGGCATAAAAATCTATACTATTGTAATATTAAATATAAGACAACTAAAAAGGATTAAAACAAAGTGGGGTGTTTTTAAACCTGATGTTTCAGTTATAAAGGTGACCAAAAGCAATCACCTATATATAATAAAGGTACTTTAAGAGTATAGTTATACTACCAATAATTGGATAAAAATCAGAGCTTAATTAATAAATATTTATATAGTCATATATAAAATAATCCACTTCTATAGTAATCAACTCTGCTTTGAACTTATAATATTTAACTACCCACTTTTTATCAGTATCAGGAAGCTGCTATAAGACTTTACATAGGCTATTGAGAAGTTTTCAGAATATGTATTCTAGCCTTTTTTATTTTATAACTACTCTATAGCTCTTTATATAACCTTGATTATTAGATATGAAATGAGTATATTCTGAGCCCCAGATACCTAATAGTAATATTCAAGCTAAAACCCTTCATCTGCCTTCTATTTCAGAGGTTATTAGAGATACAGTAGAGTCACTCAGTACTGAGTTACCACCGTTGAGGAATTCTAGTCTAATTTCTTTTGATATATCCCCTATTAATCATGTAAGGAAGTTCATTTATTTTAGATCCTAATTTTATTTAGAATAATACTGGTCACCAACTATTTTCTCCATATAACCAAAAAAGTATAAGATTTTATTATAGAAGCTCAAGTGAACCTAATCCTAGTTCTCATATGATAAGTGATGGGAGGACAAAAATGTAGTAGCATCTAGAAATTCAAGAATTAGGCAAAGAGAAAAAGAAAAGTATATATTAAATATGAACAGGTATCTAGAGCATTCTTTAAATGATACTTCTGCTTGGTCTTTTATATTTTCAGGATCAGATCAACCAAGGATCAATTCAAATAGCTAAACTCAAATAAGAGATTCAAGATCTTAATAAAAAGCAACCTGTTGGATTATCTTCCTTATACCAGAATGAGATTAGGAGAATGCAAGAATCAAGGTGGGAAATTGAACCATCTAGTACTAAAAAAGGTGGGAAATTGAGCAAGAAAATATTAATCTACTTGAAGAAATTATGAAAATTGAGAACAGTATAGAGCAAATTAGGAATCCCTCTAGCTTAAGCTAAAGTTACTTGATGTATCTTATCATTATAATAGTAAAGAGGTATTTTAAGCTTTACTTTTGTAATAATAAATGATGTTTTTCTAGTATTATCATTTTTAATATATGTTAACTTTCTATAATGATAAATTTTATAAAAGTATTATCATGTTGGCAATATATTACTATTTAGAAGGATTCTTTACATTATAGTTTTATTAATTACTTTTTTAATAGTTCTTACTATTAGAGATATATAAGTTTATAGTGAAGCTAAATTATAGCCAATGTCCCTTTATATAAACCATTGTACTTTATTTAAGTTAATTTATAATATACAGTATTAAATCTTATATCAATATATTATATAATTATAGTGTTTATCTTAACTATAGATTTTTAGCTGTTTTATATCAGACTATTCACTTATGCTTTATATATTAATACTATCAAAGCTTATATTTTATCTATAAGTCTATCTATAATAATTTTAAATTTTTATTTGAGGTGGGCTGACCTGGGGATGATACTGCACCGATTAGGGAAGTGAAGAAAATAGGAAAGGAGGATAAAACCTGGAAAACCTCCACGCATGGCATATGATAGGCCAGGAACTCCATGGACCGCCTTTGCTATTCGCTATCTCAGTTTGGGGCATTGGCGCACAAAACCAACACAGTCAAGATTGTCCCCTACCCAAAGTCTATTACTGGGATCAAACTCAGGAGGCAGTGGTAGAGGGTCCATACTCTACCACTGGGGTATCCTCCCTTAAGTCTATCTATAATAATAAAAGCAAGTGTTTATATATATGTGTGTGATGCACAACCAAATCTACACCATGTAAAGCTTTAAAATTTTCAACTTAGGTGGATGGGAGGGGTTCATATTCACATCAAAGCCAGATCATTAATTTTTATAATAAAATAATGTTTTTGTAAGTATAAAAAATTATATATTATTCTAATAGTAATCAGTATATTTATATGGCTGAGCAGTTTGATATTTGGTTGATTTGACTGTTTTAATGGTTTTGCCAAGAGGGGGTGGTCAGCCTGACAGGGAAAATCCTGCTTCCACTCTAGTGCAGGTTTTGTTCAACACAAGTTTGAAACCTGTACTAGCTAGGACAAACAATTTCTCTAATCCCTCTTATTATCTAGTTAATGATATAAAGTTAAAAAAAAAAGGAAGTTTTGTGTGGTTTTCATGTGGGGTGTTTCCTGCTACCGCTAAATCATTTTTAAAAGAAAGAAATAGTTTTTCAAGCAGTTGGTATATTAGGTTGAAACAACTAGATTTTATTGGTTTGGCGAGTGGTTAGTAGATTTTGATTTATTCAATAGATTTGATTTCTTCCTAAACTTATTGATAGCTATCTACCAAAATAAAAACTAATATAATCAATTAGTAGCTTTTGGTAAATTATAAACCCATAAGAAACGCTGGGTAAAATGGACTATTGACAAGTAAAGGCTAAAAATCTATCTACAAAAATCATTTTGGTTATCAGCTAGCCTAATTAAATTTTCCCTCTGAGCCTCACTCTATGTAAGTATGGGTTATGATTTCAATAAATTAACATGTGCAGCCCTTAGTAAATTAGCTATCTTATTTCTATATACCTACCAATAGAATTAATAAACATGGAAAAAGTCATAGCTAAGTGCTAGTAAATAAATTTATATCATAGATAAATTTGTGTCACAGTTGAGCTAATACTTATCATAGTATTCTTACAGTAATAACAGGCTTTAATTTTAAAAAATAATCCCTACACTTTTTTATTTAACCGAGGCAAGCCGACCAGGGGACAGGCATTACCGAAAGAAAGAAACGACATGAAACCTGAACAGGGTCAACTCCGTCGAAGAAAGTTTTTCCACCTCCGGATCGGGACTCAAATTTTTCTGGTTACGTCATGGGTAAGGTTTTCGTGTTATTAGACCTACTAACCACCAATAGCTTCCTTTGGCTGGCACCCCAATCGATGTGCGAAGGGCGGGAATCGAACCCGAAACCTTTATGTTGGTGGCCGTACGCCCTTACCGACTCGCTTTCCACCCCAATAATTCCTACACTTTTATAACTCAAATTCTATCACAATATATTATTTAATCTTATCAAAACTTTATTTAAATTATGACTTGATGTCAGGATCTCCTGACAGCTAATCTTATAATATATCTTAAATTAATCATACTTCAGCAACTGTTGATTTAATCAAGATGAACAAGGTATCATTCAAAGGTTACAATCAAATTGACTAAATTTAATTATAAAATGGAGGTCCTGATTGTAAGATGAGGCTCAAATTTTCATGCATATTTATTTAGTACAAAAGTAGTAATACATGTTTTAACTTAGACTTGATATATTACTTATGTCAGGGATCTGGGTTGCCAAGGAAAGACATGGCTTCCAGCATGTGTGCTTGAGCAGCCATCATTTAATGCTAAGGCTGCAAGGCATTGCCATTCTGATAAAATGGGGAGAAAGATAGATGTTTAATTTAAATTTGGAGTAAGATTGGTGTGTGATAGGGTGTTTAAGACAGGTTTCCTACTCTTTGAGTTGCTTGTACCTTCTGTACATGAAAGATCAACCCTGAAGAACAAGGGGATTGGGCCTCAACCAACACTACACAAATTGGTGCTATCAACTATAAGCCTTATTAAGTTTGTAGTGTAATGTGAAATTTGAAGGTGTTTAACTTATAAGATTATGCTCTTTAGAATTTTTATATTAAAAACTAAAAATGATAACCTGAAAATTTATAAAGCGCAGGCTATTAGGTACTAGAACTATGAGAAGAAGGAGATGGTTTAGTAAGATCAAAAGCATTGAAACATAATTTATTTAATCTTAGATGACCCATCTTCAGATCTGTCTTACAAAACTTAGTGTTTTTTTATTTAACTGAGGCAAGCTGACCAGGGGACAGGCATTACCAAAAGAAAGAAATGGAAGAAAGAAACGACATGAAACCTGAACAGGGTCAACTCTGTCAAAGAAAGTTTTTTCACCTCCAGATTGGGACTCAAATTTTTCTGGTTGCATCATGGGTAAGGTTTTTGTGTTATTAGACCTACTAACCGCCAATAGCTTCCTTTGGCTGGCACCCCAATTGATGTGCAAAGGGGGAATTGAACCCACAACCTTCAGGTTGGTAGCTGTACGCCCTTACTGACTCACCTTCCACCCCCCTACAAAACTTAGTGTTTAATTATACAAAAATGGGGTTTGCTTGACCACTTTTTTTAATTTTACAGCATACATTGATGAGTTCAAAGCCTGTTGCTAGCCATTTTTGCAAAATTTTTGATAGCGCGCAATTTCCATTGTAAATTCTTTTCACCTGGGAAACTTCAGGTATCAAACTTTTTAAACCTAATGATACTACTGGTTGTGCTGTTAATTTGGAAGGGAAACTTGCCTCTGTCCCGCATATTTTTAATAATATCTCTCAAATTTATAACAGAAAAGTAATTTCAATACATTATACTCCGCTGATTCTTTAATAGCAGTGGGTTGGCCTTAGGGATGGTTGTAGGGTGGGGTGGTTAAACATGAAGAAGCTGTTGCTACCCAACGTTTATCTAGAGTTTGCCTTTGAGTCATCAAGATTAGAAAGAGGCATAGCCCTGAAGTTGGCACCCCTATTTGTTAAAAAAAGGTTCTGGGTCCTATACAGCTTAATGGCTGTGTCATAAGATATTACAACCCTTTTCTAAAACCAGAGCCCACGTTTCCTTCTGGAGCTTTACCAGAGCATAGTTCTTATGCAGGGTAGCAGCTTAATATCTAAAGTGATGTTGTTTGGGTGGGGTGAGTGATGGGTACTAGAAAAGGTGTATGGAATTTAGCGATGAGTCCTTGGCAAGTTGTTACAATCTTTAAAAAAACTCAGGCGTTACTATTCAATCAAGGTAGACGTCAAGGAGACAGGCACTATTGGTATGAGCAAGAAAGCGTTGGAAGCGAGGGAGGTAGAAGTTAGAGTGAATTTTAGACACCACAGAGTACACAAGCTACTCCTGTCATCAGCCAGTACTACCAGGTGAATGGGGGTTGGATATCCTATTCAAGGGGCCTTCTCTTATGATGGAACAGGTGTGGAGGAAGGGGTCCATATTTAGAAATCAGACTGAAACCATGACTCAAAGAGCATCTGTTGCTTTAGCTTCATGTATCCATAGAGCCAGGCTTGTAATTGTTCAAGTAGATGCAAGTGAAATCTGCTGAAAGTCCTACAGATGGTTGACACATTCACTTGAAGGCATCCAGTAATACTGTGTGTATAGTCCACAATGCAATGGTGACTATGAGGGAGTGGAGCATGGGTGGTATAGGGGACTCAAATTGGAGTGCAATGAGGCTTCTAGAGATTGACAGCTCCTGTTTGTTGTGGGTTTTAAGCAGATGTGCAACTTCACACCATATGACTCTAGATGGTGTGCATGCTTCAAGGCGATGGTGTAGGGTGCCATCCCCTCCACACACTACACATGTTGCATGAAGGGAGTTGGAGCAGTCTTGCTGTCCTGTAGGTTCTTTAGAGGCAGCGCCAGGTGTTTGCTCTTACCCTTGGCTGGAGGAGTGGGTGATGTGCAAGCCTCCATATTGCCTTTTGTGTCGTGAGGTTGTAAGGGATGTCCAAGGCATCCAGATAGATGATTCTTGTAATTGCTGGGCCATATTGTGTATGTCCCTTTGGGGGTGGCCTCCTTCCTTAGCATGAAGCTTGATTGGGGCCTTAGGTTCCCTGACTAGTGCCCGTTACTATGACTGTCCAACCTAAGCATTGGATGGTGCAGAGGAGGCGTTTGAAGTGAAGGGGGTTCCATGTGTGCCTGCTGCATTAGGGCGGTTTACAAGGTAAGTGAGCAGGCTGGATAGGTCGTGGGGTTGAATAGTTTGAGTGCCTGTGCAAAGTTGGCCCTCGCTGCTCTGGACCAGTGCTGGTGTGAAAGGTCTGGGGCTAGGAATTCCTCTATCCAGGTACTCAGTATGCAGTTGGCGTGGTCCTCAAAGTCTATTAGGCCCATGCTGCCACTTGAGCGTGAGCCAAAGAACACATCCACTCGTATGGGTGGCCAGGACTCAGGCCACAGCCATCCTTGAATTAGAGCGCGGACTTAGGATATGAACGAGGGTCATAAGAAGGTTGCATGGACAGATAACCACAGCATTGAGAGGATAAGTGAACTGGCAACCATTACTCGCCCTGTTAGTCCCAGTGATCTTCCCTTAAGGGAGGCTATGTAGTTGGACATCCTCCATAGTAGGTTACTCTTGATTGTCTCCTTGGAATACCACCCTGTTTCCAGCCACATCCCAAGGTGGCGGACAGGGTTGGTCAAGGGGTAACGCAAAGGGAAGGATGATTGGGTCGCTTCTTTGTGAGGATCTATGTGGCTTGGGTATAGTGGTCCAGTTGGTTGTGTACTTGCCTAAAAGGACTCTTAATCTTTTTTTTTTGTTGAGTGATGCATTATTCACATTGGAATACTCCTACAGGGTGCACCCCAACTGGCGGGTATCTTTGTTACTAACTATGCCAGCCATGTAGTTGTCCTCAAAGGCCAGTATCTTGACTGCTGGTTGTCCTTATGCAGTGATGCCCATAAGATGTGAGTCAGCAACGCGTAGGAGTGGATCTATGCTGAAGTTGTACAGCAGTGGGCTGAGGGGATCGCCTTGCTTGAGCCCTATGCGCGGTGTGATTGTGTCAGTCAGGAAACCAGGGCTGCATACATACGTGGATCCTGACTCTGTTAAAAGCATTGTCCAATCTATGAATCTGGGTGGGAGCCTGAAGACGCTCATGCATTCCTTCAGGTATGGCCAACTGATGCAGTCATATGTCTTCTCCTGGTCTAGAATACCAGGGCACCAGTTGCTTTAGACTAGCAGATGTTGGTGACAGAGTGTATATTAGTCCAGACAGATTTCATTGATATGAACCCAAACTGTTTTGGAGACAGGACTTTAGAAGCTGGTTCACCAGTCTGATGTCTAAAATTTAAGTTAAAATTTTTGTATCTGTATTTGGTAGTGTAATTGGACGCCAGTTGGACATGTCCATTTGTTGCCCTTTTTAGACATGGTTTTGAATAGGCGTCCTGTCCCCCTGGTAGAAGGCGGCCTTATCAAGCCTTTTTATTGATGTCAGGAGGAGGGGGAAATTTGTTTAAAATATTTTCTATAAAATTCATAGGGTATCCCATCAGACCCTGATTGTCATCGCTCCATGACACAATTGAGTGAAATAATTGCAGGGATAAAGATGGTCGTCAGGAGTCCAAAAAGGTCAAATTGCAAGGCTTTCCTAACCTCAAACATACCCTAGATCAATGCTGGGTGCAGGAGAGATATGCCCATGTTGGTGCAAGGGATGTATGTGATGCTCACCCTTGCATCACAGCAAGGGCGTTAAAACGCATCAGCTATATCAACAATAACAATGGTTCAATTAGGTTTCTCCATAAATGGGGGTTTTGAAACTCGTTTGATTTTCAAAATAGCAAAATTAGATTAGCTGAGCCTGTAATCCATACTTGAGTTTGGTCAATCTCAAGCTAGAATACCCTGGTTAATGGTAGGGTGCGCCTATTGGGTCACTTAGGCTTAGAACCATTTTCCCTGATTGATGATTCGCCCCCTTTAGTTTAAGTATGTTTCTATGAGACCAACTTTCCTCATTGGTTGACTTCCTTAATAATAAATTTCTGTTAGTTAACGTTTTTTGTTATGATTCCTTGGGCAAGCCTGTGCGCGGACCTCTTCAAGGAGGTCTCTAACAACATTGGCCGTTATAATTTTACAAAAATATCTACAAGATCAAGTGTACTGTTGGGCCCTATGGTCCCCTCCAGACTGAGGCACCCAAAATTCTCCAACACTGACCTTTGCTTGGTTATGGGCTCTACTGTGGAGTCCACCCAAGCGTTGCTGTTTATTTGTTATCAACTACTCTATACCGCGTTATACACTCTTTAACTAGGTTACTTTGGATCTGGCACCCTTCGTGGTGCCCTATCTAAAATTATCCTAACAATTAGTTCCTTGGCGGTGTGGTAGTGAATCTCATGTTACCTCTCTGGGAATGGGAGAGTTACATATACTCTCCTTACATTAGTCAACCAACCAATATTTTATATACATTAAAAGATCAATGTGGGACTTTTGCAAAGTGTTAATTGGGTGCACCAGCTGTTGGTCATGGCTGCGGTTGGACTCACCACTGCTTACTCATTTTGCCAATGGTTGATGCATCTCAGCGTTACTCTTGCTACCTCAAACTGGGAAGTACCCACCCTTCTTGCTTGTACCTGGTGGATTTGGACATTTCATAATTTGAGTGTTGTGGTTCCCCAACTTCCCCCAAAACTAATATAAACAATATAGTTAAAATGATTTTTCTCAGCACTGCATTTGGATGGTGCAGGAGGGATCATTGACAAAAAGCCTGGAGGTGATGGCCTTGGATAACGATGCACAACCCACACCAAAATGGGCTTGGGGTTGTTCACGTCCTAAAATGCGTTTTATAACGCCAATTTCTTATATAAAAATGGGCCAAATATCATCCCTTGTGGCTCTAATTTGGAACCCAACTTAGTATACCAGATCACCCCAGAGAACCCGCGCTTGACCCCTACCATGATCCGCAGAACACAGGCATTGGAAAAGGAGTTACTTTTTTAATATAAAAATGTTTATGCAATTGCTGAAGATATGGTTTGATATGTGACCTCAGTAGTAAGAGTGGCCACTATCCCTCTCCATTCTATGATGTGGAAACATACACTGGAGCCATGCTTATTCCTGATGAAGAGTTTTCTGGGAAGGTGTTGGCGTTTTCTGTTTTGATTAAATGTTAATCAAGATATTTTTGTTGACCGCTACCTTTTCATCCCCTTTAAGAAATTCAGCACAACTATTTTGGTGGATACAGGAGCCTCTGAAAATTTTATTGACCAAGACCTAGAGGACTACCTTAAGCTGAGTTACTTGCCAGGTGGTATGGTTAGGGGAGGGGCTTCCCAAGGTATTCCCACTCTAAAAGTTCTTGGGTTAGTGGATTATCAAGTTGGCAAATATAATTTGGCGGACCACTTCCAAGCCATCAAAAACCTTTTCTACCCCATTATTTTGGGTTTAGAGTGGTGGCAAAAGTTTGACGTCAGAACCAACTTGAAAGATAATACCTTAAAATTAACTAAAAAGAATTGTCATGAATTAGTTGTCCCTTTGTCCAAAGCGAACTCTCAGGGTGATCTGCCCCACTGGCCCAATATCCACACTCTCAGTATTGCTCCATTGCTGAAGCCTTCTCTGGAGGTACCCTTACCTTCCTGTTTGGAGGGAATGGAATCTTCGTTTGATGCAGCCTCAGCCAATGTACTACCAGCTCATTCAGAATTTTATTGTTTGTTCAAGCTCACCGCTGATATGGTGCATATATCATCCCCCATTTACCCTTTGAATGTATGGGAGGAAGCGACCTTAGATGTGTGGGTTATGAAGCAGTTAGCTAAAGGCGCGATATTTCAGCATACCTTCATGGTAAGCTCTCAACTTTCCTTTGTGGAGAAGTCAGATGGTACCTTACACCCATGTGTAGAATATGGGAATCTCAACAACGTACAGTACCAGACTTGCATCCTATACCTTTGGATTCTTAGATTGCTTGCTATGTGGAGAAGGAAAATATATTCTCCAAAATGGACTGCTTGAAAGCATTCAATCAGATCGGTTTAATAAGGACCAGGAGTGGCTAACCACGTTTTGCATCAAAAAAGGAATTTTTAAGTTTCAAGCTATGCCTTTTGGGCTGAAAAACTTCCCAGCTATCTTTTAACGCCATATAGTTGCGGCTTTGGGGACCTGCTGGGTGTGTGAGCGGTGTCTTATATGGATGATATCCTGGTGTTTTCCCCAATCAAGAAACCTATGCTATATACTTGCAGCAAGTAGTGGAGAGTTTAGGGCGGCCAACCTTACGCTTAAAATTATAAGTATGAGATCTATAAGTCTCAGGTCACTTTTCTGGGCAACGTCATGTTTGACTAAGGCCACATGACAACTCCAGACAAAGAGAAGGCAACTTGCAAGTGGACCACCCCAACTTCAGTCAAGAAATTGAGGAGTTTTTTTGGGGATGTGTACGTTCATTAAGAAATTCACACCATCTTTCTGAAGTGGCAGCGCCCTTGTATAAGATGAGTAGGACAAAAGTGCTCCAGTGGTCCCCAACTTTGAAGGATACCTTCCAAGTGGTAAAGTGTATCCTGTTGTCCACGTCAGTTCTTCGCCATGTTGACCCCAATAAAGAGTTCATTGTGGCCACCAATGCCTCCAACTTTGCCATAAAGGCCTTATTACAAGTAGGCGAAGATGGAATAGAGCATATAATGGGATTTTTTTCCAGGAAGATATTTCTACCTGAGTTAAACTACGCCATATATGATAAAGAGTTATTAGTAGTGGTTGAGGCGCTGACTTATCGGCGTCATCACTTGCATGGTTCATCCCAACCCCTTTGCGTATGTAAAGATCACCGTGACTTGTTGTACTACCTCTCAACTCATGTCTTGACCCCGTGGTTGACCCGCTGGCATGAGACCATAGCCCAATTTGCATTTTCTTGTGAGTTTACAAAGGGCGAGGAAAATGGTTTGGCGGATGCATTGAGCCAAAATCTTCACTAGCTCCCAAATTTAAGGAGGTAGAGTACAAAACACCCACTTAGTGATTCCAACTGATAAGATTGTGTCTCAACTCCCTTCTTCCTTGGCCCATGGTCCAGCGCTTGCTCCTCTTGAAAATACAGAGTAAAATGGTATGTTCAAGGTATTCCTTTAACAGCCTTTGTCAGCTGAGTATACTATGGTCCTTGCCAAACGTGGGTTAAATCAGGAGGACATTACCAGAGGTTACCACGTGAAGGATGAGATGGTGCGGTTCCAATGCGCCTGTGGATTCCTGCTAGACCACTTCAGCTGGAAATCATCCAGGATCATCATGACAGAATCACCTTTTGTTATCCTGGGAAGGCAAGACTCTGGAGTTAATTTACCACACTTACAATTGGAAAGGGTTAGCCACACAGATGGCCAGGTAAAGTAAAGAGTGACTGTCCTGAACTAAATGAAACCACATCATCAACCTTTAGCGGGGTTGTTTGTACTAGTTCAAAAGGCTGAAGGGCCTTGGATTTCCTTATCAGTGGATTTCATTGTAGAGCTTCCTGCATCTGAAGGCTACAACGCCATCATGATAGTGGGACAGTTTACAAAGTTCAATTACTTTATTTCCTGAAGGACAACCCTAACCGCAGTTGAGATGGCTAGGCTATTAGTTTTGCATGTGTTTGCCCTTCATGGGGTTCCCCAAAAATAATCAGCAATAGTGGACCCCAATTTACCTCAGTCTTCTGGAAAAGTTGTATAAGACTCTTCAGATTCTCCCCTGCCGTTCAACTGCCTATCACCCCCAACTAGATGGACAGACTGAAAGAGTGAACCAGTGATTGGAACAGTTTCTGCAGTTTTAAGCTGCCGCAGATCATTCAGATTGGGTTCCCCATCTCCCCCTGGCTCAATTTAGAAATAACAATGCTAACCATGCATCCATTGGTTGTTCCCCCTTCTTCGCCAACTATAGCTTCAATCCTTCCTTCAGCATATAGCCCAGTTGTGGATCCAAGGTGGAAGAAGTGGTGGACTTCTCAAAAACTATCAAGAAAGTACACCAAGTGGTAAACATCAATTTGGATGCAGCCGTGCAAGCTTATAAGGAGAATGCAGGTAGTAAGAGACAAGTTGGTACAGCGTAAAAGGAAGAAGATCTTGTGATTCTAGATGCTAAAAACATCCCAATTAAGCAACCATGTAAAAAACTGGGACCTAAGAGGATATGGCCATACCGCATTTCAATAAGGTGGGCTACGCCCCATATCAGTTGGAACTCACCACTCCTTTCAGATTTTTGCTGTCTTCCATGAAAGTAAGCTTACGTTTTTTGAGGGCCCCCCACCAGAAACTCCAGAGACTTATCTCATTGATGGGGCGCATGAGTGGGAAGTGGAGGATGTTGTAGCCTCCCATTATGTAGGAAGAAGACTTGAATATTTTATATCCTGGAAGAGATTTGAAGCATAGGAGAGCAGTTGGGTACCAGCGCAAAACTGCACACATGCATAATATCTTATTGAAGTTTCACATGCGTTTCCCTGAGGCTGCAGGATCCAAGTCAAAGAAAGCCATTGTCGCCATGAAGCTGGCCCCAGCCCACAAGGACTTTTTCTTGGAGAAAGCCCTTGGAAGGGGGTGGAGCCCCAAAAGGAGGAGATGGTAATGTCATGGCTCCATGACACAATTGAGAGCACTAATTTCAGGGATAAGGCTGGTTGCCAGGAGTCCAAAAAGTCAGATTGCAAGGCTTTCCTGACCTCAAACATATCCTGGATCAACTCTGGGTGCAGGCGAGATATGCCCAAGTTGGTCCAGGTGATGTGCATGTTGCTCACCCCTGCATTACAGCAAGGGTGTTAAAGTGCAACAGCTATATCACCAATAACAGTTTGGTTCAATTGCTTGGAAAATGGGGTTTAAAAACCTGATTAATTTTCAAAAAATTGCAAGGCTTGGTCGGCTTTGCCTGCAATCCATAACTTGATTTTGGTCAATCTGAAGCTACAGTACCCTGGACAATGGTAGGGTGCGCTTATTGGGTCGCTTAGGCTTAACACCATTTTACCTGATTGATGATTTGCCCCCTTTAGTTTAAGTATGTTTCTATGAGACCAAATTTCCTCATTGGTTGACTTCCTTAATAATAAATTACTGTTAGTTAACATTTTTTGTTATGATTCCTTGGGCAAGCCTGTGCGCGGACCTCTTCAAGGAGGTCTCTAACAACATTGGCCTTTATAATTTACAAAAATATCTACAAGATCAAGTGCACTGTTGGGCCCTATGGTCCCCTCCAGACTGAGGCACCCAAAATCCTCCAGCACTGATTTTTGCTTGGTTATGGGCTCTACTGTGGGTTCTACCCAAGTGTTGCTGTTTATTTGTTATCAACTATTCTATACCACGTTATACACCCTTGCACTAGGTTACATTGGCTCTGGCACCTTTTCAGTGCCTATTTACCATTGCTTTAATGACTAGTTTCCTGGAGGCGTGGCGGTACATCTCACGCCACCTCTTTGGGAACGTGAGAGTTACAGACACTCTCCTTAAAATGGTCATTTTTTATGTGGTTCACTGCAGACTGTACCCCAGAGATATTCCTGTGTGATTATATTTATTAGTTTATTGTTGGCTGTGTGCTTTGGATTCTGGCAGTGTGTATTAATTTTTACTTTTTTGGGGGCCAGTTGGAGTGTCACGGTATGGTTATGTTAATAGTGGTGCATTTCTACTTTGACCTCCGCTGAGTCAGTTGCCACAGTGCTGTCACCTTTGGGGGCCTGTGTGCACATGTGCTAGCTGCTTCAGGAGTGGAATTGGCAGAAAAAGTATGTTGAGAAGATTTCTCCTCCCTCTATGAACTTATTTTTGACACTTTGATTCTATGATGGTGTCAAAAGATGAGGGCGTTTAGGTGGGCGGATATATTCGCCCACTTACGCCCCCATTTGTGGCTGTAGCCAGACTTTGGGGTTTTGAGCACAAGATGGCCCAGTTCCGCCAAGGTGTGCTTGATTGTGACAGTATCAGCGGTGTATTTATATAAAACAAGATGTCAAGTTTTGTTATTTAGTACAATTTTGAAATCAGTATAGGTTGCAATGGGGTCTGATTTGAATGGGGTTGTGAATTTGGGTTACACAGTCTTGTTTTTAACCCATTCAGATAGTTTGGGAAATTTTAAGTTGTCTGGGTGCATCTTCCTTTAGGTCAATGCCTGTGCAGGAGTGCAGGTTGATGAAAGCTGTATCAAAACAAGTTGGTGGTCAAAGAAATTTATCCTTTTGGTCAAGAAGTTGGAAAGGATCAAGCGGTGGGATTTTGAGGTAAGGATGAAGTCAATGTGGCTCATTGAGATGAGCTTCCCCAACGACCATTGAGGTGAGTCATGTGGGTGAGGAGTGGTGATCCAGGTGGGATGGCATCATATAGGCCAAGGGATGCCTTCATTGCATGGAATTCAATGTGACCCAGGGGTACTCCCTAGGCTTAGTCCATTGGTCCGTGCAGGGGTCAGCCCAGCAGTTAAAGTCACCCAGTAGAATTGTGTATGGGGGAAGGGAGAACGTTAGGATAGTTTTAAGGAATTGCTTCCTCTCATCAGGGGTGCACAGTGCATAGATGAAAGCTATTTAGATTGTATTGTCCTGGAATGAGATTATTGCTACCAGGATGCAGCCGTTCAGATAGGTGTCTAAATTTTTTATTTTTAAATTTATATATATAAAAACAACAACACCATAGTTTAATGTCCATACCAACTGGGAAGGTGAGACCCTGGCTGGCCAGTATCCCTCTTCCCCCTGCAGACAATGGGTTTTTGGATGGTCAAGATATCTTGAGGGGGTTTCTTCAGGAAGTCCAGCTTTTTGGCTTAAGACAATTGAGCCCTTGCTCCCACAATGTTTGACGTCCCTAAGGTTACTGTGGTGTCCATGGCGCCTCAGGAGCAGTTGGGAGGGCCGTCTAGCCCTATCCCAGCACTATTTCTGGTATTAGCTCTAAGCGACTGAAAAAGTCCCACCTGTATGGGTGTTCAATCCCTTTCCATTTGCTGATTTTGCACAGTTCTTACCGGTGGGTGGGTTTGAATTGTTTTCTTCCACTTGTGTCTCATGATGATCTGTTGTGGTTTGCTTGTTGTTCTCCATTGTTACAGGGTTTGCACCTGAATTTGTGTGTCCCACCTGTGCGCCAACGGTGGAGCTGAATTGTCCAGCTAAATTCAATTTATTGGTGTCACTTGGTGGTTCAGCCAAATTTTCAAGAATTGTTTTATCCTAGTTCATCTGATTTGATTGGTTGGCTCAGGCAATTTCTTCTATGTCTTTATTAATTTGGCCAGGGGTGATGGAGAAGGTCATGAGTGACGCTGCCATGGTCGCATCACATTTGAGTTCTTTCTGTGCCTTTTTGCGCACTATTGGTAAACTGGGTTTATGATAATGTATGGCCATCCTCCACACAGAGGAAGGCGTGATTGGTGTTGATTTTAGTGAAGTCTTTGTTATCTTTGTGAATAGTGTAATCACAGAAATAAGGGACCATTAGGCCCTCCTTCATGGAGCATGGGTGTATCTTGTGCCCTAAGACGCTGTAATGATTATAAATAGGTAGTGCGCTTCCTGGTGTGACATGGAACACCTTTGGAACCCCATGTTGGATTTTTTCCCACATCCCCAGCTGACTAGATTACCAGGGGTTGCTAGGGGATAATTCCCTATAATGAAGTAAGTTGGACATTGGTTGACCCTGATTTTAGATTAACAATGTTTGGAGGATTATAGGTAAATCGCCTGATTCAGATCCATTGGGGATCAATCCAGGTGAATGCTTAAGATCTCATCAGGCAGAGTTGCCAACGAAATTTGGGCATCTGATAGTTGATTGATGATTAACTACAGGTGTACAATTTTGGAATCAGTCAGGTCTCATCACTGACTGATTGGGAATTTAAGGATCAAGTTGTGAGGCAAGTGATGCCACCTGCAACTAGTAAATCAATCAGTTGGTTTGTGACCTGCATTAATGGGTAACATTTCCCATTACCTAAGCAGGTTGCTTGCCAAATATGTTGGTTCTCTGGGATTAAGAAAAAAACGTTAGGGACACGTTTTCTAAATTTTTCCATTTTAGGTCTCAAGGATATCAGATGATGGAATACTAACCAGGATGAGGAAGTTCATTGATGAGACAACATAGGGTAATTCAATGACAACGGCTGCCATTTCATTGTTGAGGTACCAACCAGGGGTTAAGCGCCAAGTTCCACTATAAATTCCATTAAGAATTCACTTAATAGAGAAACACAGGTGTATAGAAAGTATTTTTATTATAATATACTAGCAGAATTAATTAGTTTTATTCTTCTTCAACAAAATTGTTGATGTGTGCTTTAATTGGTACCCTTTAGTATTAAGAGCAAGGATCAAGGATTCATAGATGAAAAGTTGAGCTAAGATGGGAATTTCTGCCAACTGTGTGTCACCAGAGAGAAGCCGTAAATGAGGATCTGAGCATGGATCAAGTTAGGCAGTATAAGGAAACAAATCCTATTGATGACATTTTGAGTATTTCAAGGAGGAATACTGGTCAAGCGTTGGACTTAACACTAGTGCTTTATTAAACTATGGATAATAGTCTTCATAATATTATCAATCAAATATATATTAGTATCAGACATTGCAAAGGATTGCACAACATTGAACCTGTGCAGTTATCAATTAGGGGTTACCAGTTGTGAATAATCAACAAAACCCTTAAATTCTAACACAGCTTATCAGGAAAGTGGAACAATGCTGTGTGCGGCGGTATTATGAGATCTTTGATTACCTCAGGAAGTGGGTTGATTATGGCTATGCCTTACCTGTGCACAGGTTTGGCATCAGGTGGAACAGCTGTAGCTCAAACTGTTTGATCTTGCCATAGATGGTAAGTCCAGCGCGGAGCTCCTCCTCAATTACCATATGGGAGATCAATTGGGAGTGAGTCAATTGAGATGAACAACGGACTCGCTGTGTTCCATCTGGTGCACATGGTGTGCACAACTCGTTTGACTTCAGGGAAGTTGATTTTGTTGCAGATACTCATGGTGGCATCTGCGTCATCTTAAGTTTTAAATCCCATATCATAACAGCTGCGTTAAATTGTATGGATGGCTACATACACTGCATGGGGAATAGGGTGGCCTGTGCCTCGCCCACTTTCTCCCACAATGTTGGAGAATCTACTCCTAGGTAGAGTCAGAGCCCATGCTCTACCAGTGAGAGGGGTTGAGAATTTTGTATTTTAAGATATGCGTTTTGTTTAGTTGTAAGTTCCAAAACCCCAAAGGTGTCTGGGTTTGTGGTTTCTTAGTAGCACTGTTTCTAGGTCCTGCCCCAGAGCGTTTCTTGCCTTTCAATGCACAGTTCTTGCCATTGCTGTTAATGCTTTCGCCAAGTTAAAATTTGCTTTTATTATTGTTGCCCATTTATCCTGTGTGATTATAAAAATTTTATATTTGAATTGAATCTTTGTAATTAAAGTTTCTGTTATGGGAAAGAAAAGCCCAAAACTCAGCTGTTTTCACAAGTTAAAAACCCTTTCTATAACAGATGGATCCAACCAGACTCATTTATCATAAGCCTTACATTGGAGCTGTTAAAAGATACCAATATAATTTCAGCTCCTAGTAAACTACAATGTAAGCTGTTTGAGCTGAATGCTTAAAGTCTTCTTTAATCATCAAAATTAGGAAAAATAAAATGTGGAAAAATAATAACAGGTAAGTGCGGTTGCTAACCATAAATTAACCTTATTTTTTTGATGTAATAAAAAGTAGTTAGTGAGACATTTCCAGTGTATTTTGGCATCACAAATGCAACAAGAAAAATACAGAGCAATTGGGGAGGCCAAAACCATAAGAGTTCAAATTTTGATTCATGCAACAAAAACTTGTCACGCTGTGGTACTAGGTAAGGCATAAGGTTGGCCTATTGTATTTGAGAAACTCAAAATTTTAAACTGAAGTTTAAAAATCTTAGGCTTAACTTTAAAGGTCACCCTTCACGGAGCCCCCCAGCCATATACTAAGCTGATTAGAGACTAAAAAATAGCTTAGCAAGTCGCAACCCTAGCGCCAAACCGGCCTCAAAAAATAAATCCCCAGTTTAGTTGATTTGAGACTTGGAATCTGAATCCTGAGTATAATGGTACGATTGATTAACCTGTATCATTACACTTTACAGGATACCAAATATTGAAGATGATGTTTAATACGTTACAAACATAGAACTTAATAAACTTAAATTCTGGCATGTCCTCCATCATTATAGGATCAACTTCCATGAGCTTATGTACTTAAAGAGAGATATTAAAGAAGCGTGAAAGAAGTGGTGGATCTTCCAATGAAGTGGCAATTTCAAGTAGAAGGCTACTTTACACAATATTTGTTTAAATGGGGAATGGCCCAGCTCATTTATATGCCAATTTTTGGCAAGGAACTTTTAGTATAGGATAAATATTTTTCCGCTCAAGCCCACTTTCAAGCGATTTATATTTATGAAATCAAATAGCTAGCCAAATTAGCCATGACACTGACCCACTAATGTCCATGGCCCCGCCGCCTGCTTCTCCCAAGTGGGGCAGTGGCAAAACCCCACCCAGCATTTTCCATTTGGGGGGAAACGTGTTTGGATTGGTTCATCCAGACTTAACCAATCCTTAGGTCATTTTGTTCCTCCCAAGGATCTTGCCATCCACCTCACCTGATCCCAGGCAGTGCTTGATGACCTCTTGTCCTGCCCCGCTCTCACATGAATTTCTGCCTTCAGGTCGAATATGGGAAGTTGTTCCCATATGCAGACAAACCAATAATTAATTTAGCACAGATGGTGATGCAACCCACCGGCTTTATCAATTTTCGCCCATATAAGGGGTACTTTGACCTTGGTTTCACAAGCAAGTTGATGCTGCCACTGCAGCAATAGTGAAACATGTTTTCCAGAACACCCCAATTCCCACAATGCGCACCTGGCTCCCCACTGACTCCATGATGGTGGTTCAGTTCACTGAGTTGCACACTCACCTTACCCATGGTAGTGCTCCACCAGGAGCTGATGGCAGGTTTGGCAGCCTATGGCGCTGACTCCATCCTTCAATTTGTGATCCCCAATGAAGCCACATGCTTTGCTGGTCCTTAGGCTTTTGTCGCAATCAGCTCTAAATTTACAGATTTAGCTGATCAAATTCCCCCATTCTCCTTCGTTGTTTCTGCCCCTGACCAACCATTCTGGGCCGCGTTGAGGGCGGGTGACCATCTGTACATCCTGCTTTGAGTTGGACCACTCAAAGCAGAGTCACCCCTACTTTGCTGCCTCTGCCACCTCTACAGACTCAGCCACCAAGTCCTCATCTTCCAGACACCCCACAGCCTTCTTGGAAAGGGGGGCAATCTTACCCTAACCTCTTCCAAAGTCTGCTGTCAAAGCTACGTCTACAGCAGCCAAGCAGACCTATCCTAATTCTGGAGCCACCAATGCTCCCACCAATCAGGGTTTGGCTTGGACAACAAAATGCTCCCCAGCCCCTAACCCAATCGCCATCCTCAACCATCCCTATTGAGGAAAAATGGACATGCATGACTTGAACCCATGGTCCTCATTGAATGAAACTGACGAATCAGGTAATGATATTAAAGACTCTGAAGCTGAAATTAGAAAATTTATCTTTACATGATCCCCATTAAGATCCCTCAGCACTTTTATGTCCCCAACTAGAATAGTGATGTGTTATGCACCCAACACCATTTTGCTGTGGCAGCTGCTGCCCAACCTGATAAAATTTTCTTCTACAATATTATATCTTAAACAGCAATAAAACTGTACAAAGTTCTTTCCCCTCCCATTCTTTCCAGACCTTCCCCACCAGAGCAAAAATACCATTCTCCATCTACATAAACATGCTGCAGATGCCATTCAGAAAGTGATTGAAGCTTCCCAATTCAAAATAAAAAACCTGAGCTAACGCTGTTTTAGTTTCCTAACTTCATGCCATCTGCATGCAAGAAGAAAAGTTCTTGTCCACTTACCTGAGCGCCATTTATGACGATGATGATTTCTACAAATAACCAATCATCTGTGATCTCATCCCCCAAATCGCTGATAAACTCACACCCTTGCTCACTGCCTTGGCCCGCGCTTTGTATGATGCAGATACTATGGATGAGCCCCCTGATCCCCCTTTCCCTTCTGCCATGATGGGATAAGAAGTTCACCGCTGTGCCACCTGGTTGATTGTTTATTTTTTTGTTTGTGTTTCACTGCCTGTTTAGGGTGATTAGTTTATGTTTTTTTGGTTTGTTTAGTTTTAATGCTTCCATTTTGGTAATTTCCATTCCCTGGTTGGCGTACTTCAATTAAAATTTCTAGATTTAAACTATGAGGTACAGGTTCTTGGTGTATATGTTAATAAGATCTCCCATACCGTAGCTTAGGGTTTCTTGACGCTTTTATCAGTTAACCTCTTTTCATCATATGATGTTTTTGTAATTTTCTTCTGGACTTTTTTGGAAAATTTTATGAATACACAAAGCAAATCCAACTGATTCTGAAATACTCCCATGGTTCCTAGGCTCAATGGCGAAAGTAGGATTATACCCCAGGTTTGCAAACATAGGGGACATTCCTGTGTAGGAATGAATAAAATTTTTGTATGACAACTGGGCTAATGGAATGTCAGTCAACCATATATACTAGGTCATGGTAGCATAGCATAAAATATAAGTCTCCAAATACTTATTGGTTCTCTCAGTTTGCTCATATCATTGAGGATGATACGCCAACAATCTAAAGGATAGTATAATATAAATCTAAAAAATGTTTCTAGACCTAGAGGTAGATTTTGGACCTCAATCACAAATGGTCTATTTTGGGACTCATAACTATGAAAAGACTTGCGTAACAAACAACTGCGCCATATCATCCACTGTAGTGGACGTCAAATAGTGTATTTAAAAGAGGGTATTTTGTAAATTGGTCCACAAACCATGTATGCGCCAAACCATTAGACACTGGTAAACCACAATAAGATCCACTGAGGTTGAGGTATAAGGATTTTCTTCATTTTTCATAAGGGTGAAAAAGGCCATTCTTGGCTAGTTTGTTCTTATATGGAGTGAGCACAAATGAAACATGTTTCACCCATGTGGGAACCGCTTTTGTAAATATATCCTAATAATCTCCGCGTTTTATCAAATTAATGCACTTCTTTTCAGCTGGGTTCTCTAAGGTGTGACATCACGATGTCCCCTAATGATGCGGGTTTGCATGTAAGAGGGAACCCAGACATAATTGCAAAAATAAATAAGCTTAACATTTTAGAAGTATCAAGTTGGGGCATTTATATCCTCAATCTTGGTTAGGAATTTAAGACCCTCAAGAACTGGAGACTGTGATTTCAGAACTGCATCAAGAAGGGAACCATCACTTTCAAATAAATGTGAGAGCAGTTATGCATGAACCATCTTGACCAGCAGGCTAAGGAAAGTTGACAGTGACACTGTAGAGTATGGTAGCATGGGGTTTGGCTTTTATCGTGGATTGGAGAAAACTAATGCAGAAACAGCTGATGGTGGTGTCACCTCAGTGTAGTAGTTCTCTTGACTGTAGACAAAGGTCAAAATTTTTCCCAAACTATGAACTAGTGGAGAGGTTGATGATGAAAAAATGGGGTGAAATAGATTAAGTTATTTTTAAAAGGGCTTTGTATTTATAGGATGAGTGGGGAAAAGATGCTAAGAGGACCTCCATGGCCTTGTATGATCATAATCTTCAACATTCTTCTTGAACAACTGCCTGGTTGACGCCCTCATTGTTCTATGTTATCCTCATAAACACAACAGTGGAAGCCGCGCCTTTTAAGATTTGGGAAGTAAAGGTTTAATTCCAGAAGGCATCTCCATCAGTTCTAATGTGCGTGATGCTTCCTGATCAAAATTCTAGTTGGTGTCTTCAAGAATGGGTTTTAATAATAATGGGCTTAAAAGCCAACTTATTGGGGCTCAATTCGGGAGTAGAGATATTAATTCACTCATAATTTCAAATCCTAACAGCGCCCCCTCAAGATCCTGTCAAAGGGGGGTATAAACCATAGTAATTGGCCATGTACTCGGTTTACCACTATCCCATGATTGACATCAGGCAATGAAGTACTTTGAGATTACCTTATAAATGACCTTGTAGGGTCCATACCAATGGTTGTCAAGATTATTCTGTCAACCTCCAGGCCAATGGTGATAAAAGAGAACTAGGTCACCTAATTAAAAATTGGTAAGAGGATCACCTGACGTTAAACTAAGATGTCTTTTTTTCTGTGGTGGTGACAATTGCCTGAGTGGCTAGGGCTTGAAGATGGACAATTTCATCGGCTAAGACCCTCATGGTTAAATCAGAGTTCTCAGTATGAAGTGTCAAATAGTGTCTGAAAGCTACTAAGTAATTGGGGGCACGCCCACATAGAGCTTTAAAGGGGTACATCTTATTTTTTCAATAGTATCTTATTCTATAATCAATCAAGACGCTAGGTAGATAGTGGTTCCAGCATGTAGGGTTGTAGGTGGCCATCTTCTGCAAATTAGAAATGAGTGTTCTGTTATCATGTTCCACCTCCCATTAGTTGAGGGGGTATAAGTTATAGGGGACAGTTAAAATTTAGTTAGTTCCAAAAAAACAAGGTTAGTTCTTGGAATACCTGAGATGTGAAATTTAGCCCATTGTATAAAAGTAAACTTGTGGGCATTCATGATGAGCAAAAACTGATTTAATAAAGAATAGTGCCGTGGCTTTCATGCTGGCATTATGAACAGAAATTGCCTTAACCCATTTGATCAAATGGTCCATAGCTAATAGGATATATCTATAAACGTGTAACCCGATTTTAAAAGCCCACTACATTAATGCTGATGACACAAAGGGCTTGATAGAACCACGACTGAATGTTGATACTGTGGACTAGCCCAATCTTGAGATTGACAGGTCATATAAGCCTTTAGATCTTCCTGGATGGTCTCAAACATATATTTCCAATATTCTAGTTTTTTAACCATTTATGGGTTATTACTGCCCCATATCCCACTGTCATGTGTCCTTTAAGAATAAAAATAGTTTGGGAAGAAGAGCAAATATAAGGGAGCCATCTCATATTGATTTTCTATACAGCGTTCCCTCCTTGATTTGAGTGCCTCAGGTCAACTTTCAGAGCTTAGCTTGGATCTCAAGAGTTTCCAACTCTTATCAAAGTCTGGCAAATTAGATTGTACAGTCAGTCTTCTTTAGGATTAAGACAGTCAAAACCAGCATGGTCAAGAGACTTTTTAACATTCTGATGATTCACTCCTGCATGATGGATAATTGTATAATCATAGTTCTGCAGCCTTAGGGCTCATCTTGCTAAAAGTTAATCTGGGTCCTTCATCTTCTGCAGCCATTGGAACGAGGCATGGTCAGTGATGACATTGAAATGGATGCCATAGAAGTAGAGCCAAAAATGCTTGGTTGCTAATAACACAGCCAGGCACTCACGTGCAATAACAATCTAATCTAGTTTGGCTTTTCTCAGGGTCTTACTAAAGTAAGCCACTGTGTGATTGGCCTGATCTTCGTTGTGCTGAGCTAGGATGGACTAACAGTGACATTACTAGCGTCAGTTAATAGCAAAAAGGGTCAGTCAAAAGTTAGATTAACTAAAGAAGGTTTAGTACAAAGAGTGGTCTGCAACGCATTAAAAGCCTGTTCCTGTTAAAGCCAACAATCAAAAAATACTCTTTTCTAGATGGTAGTCATGTGTTCAGCTAATTTGGAAACCAAGGGATGAACTGACAATAATAACCAATTTTCCAAAAAACACATGATTATCCTAAGGTTCCAAGGGCGCAACATATTTTTAATGGTGGCAAATTTATCTGAGGATGGGCTAATACCATATTATGAGACCTTGTGTCTGAGGAATTTTATTTAGACTTGGAAGAAGGAGCATTTTAAAGGCTTGAGCTTTATCATTTCCTTTCTGAGGTGAAAAAGACTTCCCAGAAATGTACCACATGGCCTCTTAAGGTTTTCAAGATAACAGGTATATCATCAAGATAAACGTGGACACAGGACTGATTTAAGTCCCCTAGGATCCTGTACATGGCGCATTGAGGGGTGGGCGCATTACAAAAGGCCCTGGGGAACATCATTGGCTCAAACAGCCCCTCATTGGCTATAAGTGCACATCTGGACTGACCTTCAGGAGATAGCTCTACTTGCCTATATCTGCTAGCGAGATTCAAAGTAGAAAAATATTGTGACCCAGAAAGCAAGTGGAGAAAGTTGTCAATCCGGGGTAAGGGGTAATTATATTCTTGGTAATGGAGTTAAATCTCGATAGTCCATCACTACACTTTGGCTGCCAACCTTTTTCCAAATTAACAGGAGAGGGAAGGCTCAAGGGCTACATGAAGGCACCAAAAGCTCAGCTTCAAGTAGTTGCTTGAGCTCAACAGCCTCCTAAGACTCTTAAATTTTACTTTTTTGTAATGTATGAGACTGAATAGGTTAAGAATCTCCAGTATCAATGTGATGTAAAACGCCATTCATTTTCCCAGAATAGTAGGTAGAGATTGAGAAAAGGTCCAAATATTATTCCAGTAAATATTTAACTTGGCTCTGTTATTCAATAATGAGCTATTCTCAATAAAGTGTTGACTAGAACTATTAATGGGGGTGATTCTACCCTAAAATACCTTAGACTTTAAAGCTATGAGCATCATTGATGGCCCTTACAGGAATGAGACGAACATAAGCATCTGAAATACTAGAACCCACTATCCTAGGTTTGTCAGCGTGGTTAACCATCAGCACCAAAACTAGATTCAGCATAAGCAGGGTATAAAATTGCCAGATAGGTCAGGACATACTTGACAGATAGATTATCAACGCCTCAATTTCTAGCAATTGTCCCAATGAAATATTGATATGGACCTGGGTATCAATAATGACCTGGTACTTTGGTGTGTAGTAGACATCTTAGGCAAATAGATAGGCATGTCCTCTTGGCCATCTACAACAGGAGGGGGTATATCTGTACTAGAGAACACTTTAAATGTAGTTGAGCCAGTCAATCTGAATTTCTTTTTTTAACTGGTAAGCTCAGGCTTTAAACTCTATCTTGGAGTTGCGGGAGGTTTCAAAAATCAATTTGATCTGGTGTCCCAAGAGGGATAAAAATCTTCACCATAATGCATGACGGTGGATAGACCCTGAGAAACTGAGTCCCAAGAAAAAGTTTCATCTTGGGTTTTCTGATTCAGTGGATGGGGTATTCACCAAAAAGCTTGCTAAAGCGAATGTATAGCAAGCGTTAAGACCCCAATGGACTGAGTGCATTGTGGCCCTTCCATGCCAAGTTTCATGTAATGTGTCAAGTTGGGAGCAATTTTGATGCATTTTATTAATTTTAATGTAATGACACTTACTGGAAACCACTGTTGACAATGGCGTGCACAAGGATTTTATGAACTAGAACATTGACACTTGTAACTAAGCTCCTGAAATGAGGGGGTCTAGCGAGGAGCTTAAGAGATTAATCAGAAGAAGAGTAAGCAATATTAGGCTTTCTATTAACAGGTACCAATTTATCTATTTCTGGTATGGCAACATCAGACTATTAGAGGTCGCTAAAAATTCTTGAGGTGGAAATGGAATGTCAGCATGAAGTGCCTCATCCTTCATGGTGACACCCTTTTCCAGCCTCCTTAGAGAGTCTCTTCCAACAAGACTTGGCGCAATGACAGTATCCATTGAAGTGGAGGGATTGAGTTCTGGGATTTTTCTGATTCTTGACAACGTGGACTCAAGGACAGCTGAAAGTGATGGATGTGGAGGACTTAAGATGTATGGTAGATGCATGTGTTTAATTGAGTGCTTCCTTAGATTTATAGATATATGTGAAGATGTTATTCAGGCCAATTATGAGCAATTGGACATTAAGATAAGTTCCCAACATGGAGAGGACTGCAATTATGCATGTCCAATGTAATATAATTTAGTGGTTACCAAGGGTTGTGCTTGGGCATATAATCAGCTGGTGAACTCCACAAGCTTTCTCCTTTGTTCAAAAAAATAAACATGAACACATGCTTCTTATTGGCCAAGGTTTGGTTGCTTCTGAACTCCTGTTTTAGGCTTGACAGACTTGTTCCCAAATATGGCATTTTTTAAATGTGGAGTCATAATTATCCCAGGCTGTACTATTCAAGAAGGAGTGGATGTGCTTCACATTCTGAAAGTCTTTGTCCTCTTCCATCAAGCTAAAATGTATACAGGAAGGAGAAGATACTTTCATGCCATGGGGTGAATTTCTTCTTAAAATTAGACTTAAAGCTAGTCACAAGAATGGTGGAAATAGTATTGACAGAAAAAATTGTTTCAGGATCATAATTCTCAGTTACTTCATAGTAATGAGGAGCTTGATGATTCAATCGGCATCTTAATCCTTCCAAATTCTCTTGAATCTCACTTCAATTTTAGTTTAGAGAGGTTATGGGTGCTTTATGGGTAATTTGCTCCTTCAGAACTAGAATTAAGGCATGTTGGAGGAATAGCTGAAACTCAAAGTTACTCAGGCGAGTTAAAATCTGCAGCTGGTTTGTTCAAATTGGGTAATGCTGTTGTCAGTGATTTTGGCAAATGCACTGAATTTATCCATCTCATCTGACATGGCATCGATTGCGACTCTGGGGTTGAGGGGACTTTATCTACTTGATACTATATACTTGAGTCACATTGCATATTTGATTCTATAAGGCAGTGAACGCCATTAGGATGTCTTGTTTCCAGGAGTCATTGGGATTACCAGGAGTAGGCACTGTGGGATCATAAGGTTCTTGAGGTCATGGGAACTGTCAGAATTTTAACCATATGGAATTATCCAATAATTTATCATTGTTTGGGATGAAACGGCCAATCCTGGTGGAATGGCTCATTGACTGAATTTCATAGTGTTTGATATGATTGGTAGGTAGTTGCTCCCCAATTGGGTTAAGTTGAAATTAGTATTTCACCAAGCTGGGAAGTAAAGTTTAAGTGGGGAAAATTGGTGGCCCCAAATTGGTATAAGGATTACTGGCGACTGATATCTAAGGATGATCCAATTAGTTAAATTTAGTATATGTTAGCAGAATCTTTGTTCTACATCAACTGCCGTTCTTGGACAGTTATAAAATTTCTGTTGGAAAGCCAATGTATTTGCTATTAATTGTCTGACTATGATTTCACTGCTTAAATTGAAGTACCGGCGACTTATGCCAAGGATGCTCCAATTGTACTAAATATTTGATGTTTGCAGAGTCTAACAATTATGAGTTTGAGGTGGCCAAGGTTTTTTCTGGCGTCTCATTTATATATTTAACTATTACCTGAATAAAGGTGAATCAAAAACGATCAACTACAATGAGTCAAAATGTGATGTCATCAAGATGCTGAGATATTCCAAGTCAAAGCGAGCAACCAAAGAGTTTTCAAAACATAATAATCAGTTTGAAGGTCAAATACAAATTTAACATTTATTTATATTAATCATTTATACGGTTTACCAGCAACTGCATGCTGAGGATAAGCCAAAGCTAATTTGGACATTGGGGAGGATGGGGAAAGAGGGTCGACGTCAGGGAAGAGAGTAGTGCAGTGGAAGGCTGAGAAGAATGGTTGGCTGGAAGAACCAGCATTGAGCTGATAGGTTGGCGGTGGGCGCAGTAGCCCTTTTGTGAATAGTAAATATTCTGGAGCTTCCATTTCAAGAAATATCCCCCTTTGCCCAATCTACCTTTCAATTAAGTTCATATTTATTCTTGTTGGTTGGGGTTGGGATGGGGAATCCCCAAATGGTGAGGGTGACAAGTCAAGGGGTCATCTGGCGCTGCTAGCCCTGTGCCTAAGGCGAAATGGCAAAAGATGGCCAGTCTTCATACTGGTTGGCCTGCCAACTAGAAGAGCCCACAGTTGTTTTCTGACAGGGTTCTTCAGACCCTTCAGGTTCATCCAGACCTTATGGTCCCCTGAGCCCTTCAGACCCTTCCTCCTAGAAGCGATATCAAAGGCTGACTCCTAGTAGTGTTGTTGGAGTGTCTGTACAAGGTCCTTAATCTGGTTGAGGCGTTGCTTTAGGTGGACTCAAGGACCTGCTAATTTTGATGAAGCTGGTCCTTAAGGTAAACCAAAATTTCTCGCTATCTATTATAAAAGTTGATTATGAGCCTTGTTAATTGGTTGACAGTTTACAATGGCTTCTTGATTCTTGTGAACTAAGGAGGAGGCCGCATTATAGAATTGACAATATTTGAGTGTAGGGTTTGAGTAAGCCCTAGTTGTCACACTACTTCATAATTATGCAATTCAATATATGTAGGACTTGGTGTATGTCTCGATGGACAAAGCTTTGGAGATAGCGCTCTGTACCCAAAGCTAGTTCTCCCAAGGGTAGTAGGGTCAAGATATATAGATCTTGCATTGTGGAAGGCACCAAGAGCCACAGGAGCGACTGGATTGGCCTCCCACGGATAAGATGCCATTCAATAGTCGTTAAATAATATTGTTATGGTTATCATATTGGAGTTGGTACTGATCATGGTCAACGGATGGTAAGGGAAATTGGATGTGAACCAAGATCTAAGCTTTCAGGCTTTAAGGGAGATACTTCATACTGAGAGGTGTTAATCCATAAAGTTATGCTTCTTAACTGATTGGCATGTTAGTTTCTTAATTGGTATTGTTCTCCTTTTTCATTATAGACGTTTTCACTTGGACAGCTTAAAGCTCCCTGTAGTGAGCACCACTTGTCTCATCATAACAGTTCTCTTGACTGACGCCAAAGTTTGAAAATGGGCTCAAAGCTGTGATCTAGCTGAGAGGTCAATGAAAATGAAAAGATGGGCGAAATAAACTACTTTATTAGTTAAAAGGTTTTTGATATCTATAGGGCAAGTGGGGACCAATGCCAAGAGGAACTCCACGGTCCCATATGATTAGGAATTTTCATATCCTCCTGGATTGACCACCTGGTCAACGCTCTCATTTTTCTAGTTGTCCTCATGACCGCAATAATAGAAGTTACGTCTTTCAAATTACAGGAAGTGAAAATTCAATTCTAGAAGGCATCTCCATCAGTTCATGTGCATGTGATGCATCCTGATCAAATTCTCATGAATGCCTTCAAGGATGGGATTTTATCATGAGGAATTGAAAGTCAACTTATTGGGGCATGATTTAGGAGTAGGGTTCTTGACTCACTCATCATCTCAAATCCTGACAGTCACTATTTGTTTTTATGGGATTGTAATAAATAACTCATAGTCATCATTAATGTTAGGTTCATTGAGGGATCATACTAAAGAATATTTGGCAGGATGTGAGAAATCACTTTATAACTCAGATTTAAGATTAAGATTAGAAGGTCCTTTGTGTCTAGGTCTGCCTATATGCCAACTTGTGAGTTAATTTAATAAATGAGTGATGTGTGGTCCATACACATAATTATAATATGCTAATTTTTTGTAAGGAAAAACCAGTGCATAAATGACCTTATAAAGTCAAATATATACTATCAGAGATAGCCCTAGTGCTCTTGTAACGCTAAAATATATGAAAAATACGCCACTGGGTGTTCTTGGCCATCATGTTCCTGTAACAAGACAGCGCCCACAGCCATATAGATGAATAAAACGCTACGAGGATTGGTTGTCCTCATCAGTGTGGTGCAAGATGTACGCAGTGGTTAAAACATCTTTAATGACATTAAAAGCATGTTAACCCTCTGGCGTCCAGATGAAGGTGACTTTCTTACCTGTCAATGGATTTAAGGGCGAAAAAAGTTCTGAGATATTAGGCAAGAACTTCTACAGAAATGTGACAGAGCCCAGAAAGCTGTAAACTTTTTTGTGTAGTAGGATATGCCACGTTATGATGGAGTCTAACTTCTTAAAGAGCTAAAAATTGACCATCCTTTTGCACAAGGTCCCCTAAGAACTGAACTTTGTCCTTATATAACTCATATTTAGAGGGCTTTGCTGTTAAACCCTGTCAGCGTTACAGTTCTTTAGACTGTTGCCAAGGTCTAAAGGTGGGCTCAAAGCTGAAAATTCTCAAAAAGGGTCAAAAAAATGAAAGGATGGATAGAATACTGAATATTTATTTAGATTAAAATATGTTGATATTTATAGGGTGCGTAGGGACACGGTGCCTCAAGGATCTTTATGGCCCCATCCATTCAGGATATTTCATGGCCTACCAGATTGACTGCCTGTTTGACACACTCATTGTAGTTCGCTGCCCCCATGACCGAATTGGTGGAAACTCCACCCCACATGACTCAGGAAGTGGGGATGAAACTCCTGAAGTCATATCTGTTCAAATAGGCTCAAGTGTCAATTCACTGTGGCTCAATTTGGAAGTGGGGAATTCAGTTTGTTTTTCTTCTCAAATCCTGAAAATGCCCCCCTCAAGATTCTGTCAGAGGGGGGTATTGAGCTAAAAGAACTGCCCATGCATGATATTACCACGGTACCCTGGTTGACATCAGCAATGGAGTACTCTGACTTCACCTTATGAATGACCTTATAAGGTCCATACCAAAGAACGTCTAGCTTATTCTGTTGGCCTCCAGATCAATGGTGATAGAAGAGAACATGCTCACTTAATTATAAAGTTGGTAAGGAGGGCCAGCCGAAATTATTTTGGGGTGTCTCTCTTCCTGTAGTGGTGAAAATGCCTTGTGTGGCTAGGGCTTGAAGCCAAACAATTTAATTAGCTAAGGCCCTCATGGTTAATTTAGAGTTCTCAGGTGTGGATGTCTTTAGCAATGGCTAAACGCTACTTGGTAGCCAAGGTGCACGATCATATAGGGCTTCAAACGGGACATCTTGATGACTTAGTGGTAGCTTATCCTGTAGACAAGTAAAGCGCTAGGTAGATAGTGATTCAGTGAGCAGGATCTGAGGCGGCCATCTTTCATAAAATGGAGATAAGAGTTCCATGAGCGCGTTCTACCACTCCATTAGTTGATGGGTGGTAAGGGGCAGAAAAACTATAGGTAGTGCCAAATAGTGAGGTAAGTTTTTATACTACCTCTGAAGTGAAATTTATACCGTTATCTGAAAGTAATGTTTGGGGCACCTATGCTGGGTGAAAATGGATCAAACAAGGAAGAGAGTTGTAGCTTTGCCAATGGTAGCTGAGACCAAGATCTCCGCAACCCACTTGGTTAAGTGGTTCATGGCTAGGATAATATACTTATGGCCATGCAACCCCGTGGGAGGAGAGAACACCACATCAATGCTAACGACATTAAAGGGACCTGTTAGGGCGATGACTTAATGTTGAAACTAAAGATTGGCTCAGTCTTAAAGTTAGCAAGTCATACATGACTCCAAAACCTTTTGTATGGTTTCCACCATTTAATCCCAGTAACATTGTGACTTCAGCCACTCATGAGTATTCTTAACTGCCCCTTGCCCCACAGCAGAATGTCCTATAGAATTATATCAATTTTGGAAGAGGGGTGACTATAAGGGAGCCACTTCTTATTGATTTTCTTGTAGAGCAGCCCATCCTTATTTTGAGTGTCTCAAGTCATCCTTTAGAGTTCAGCTTGAACCTCAGGAGTTTCCAACTCCAATTGCTCAGGTTGACCTATGATATTGTACAGCCAGTCCTCCTCAGGGGTTAAAGCTGCTAGCACCAGCATTCTGCAGAGCCTTTGGAATCTTGGTGAATCATGCCTGTGCGATGGACAATGGTGAAATCATAGCTATACAGTCATAAGGCCCACCTGGCTAATCAGCCATCTGAGGCCTTCATTTATTGGAGCCACCGGAGTGATAAGTGGTCTGTAACAATGGCAAAATGAGTACTGAAGAGATAAGCCAAAAATTTTTGATGGCTAGCAAAACAGCCAGAAACTCCCTCTCAGTAACGCTGTAGTTCCTTTCAGCTTTACTCAGTGTCTTACTAAAATAGGCAATGGGATTGTCGACTTGATCATCATCATGTTGGGCTAGGATAGCCCCAATGGCAACATCACCTGCATCTATAAACAACAAGAAGGGTTGGTCAGAATGAGGGTGGAATAGAATGGTTTAGTACATAGAGCAACTCTCAAGGCATTATAATCCTGTTCCTGTTCAGGCCGCCATTCAAACGGCACATTCTTCTGCAAGAGGTAGAATAGTGGCTCAGCTAGATCAACGAACCGGGGGATAAACTGATGATAATAGCCCACCATGCCTAGGAATACCTGGATATCCCTTAAGCTTTGGGGGCGTGACATTCTCTATATGGCGTCGACTTTGTCCAATATAGGCTGGATGTCATCCTTGGAAACTTTGTGTCCCAAAAACTCCAGTTCTGATTGAAAAAAAGCACTTCTAAGGTTTAAGCTTTATAGAAGCCTTTTGGAGCTGAGAGAAGACTTCCCTGAGATGCTTGATGTATACATTAAAAGTTCAGGAAAAAACAGAAATGTCATCTAGGTAGATAAGGACGCCTGAAAGCTTCAAGTCCCCGAGGATCCCATCCATTGCACATTGGAAAGTGGCCGGGGATTTACAAAGGCTCTGGGACATTCTTGTGGGCTTTAATAGTCCTTCATTGGCTATGAGAACAGCTTGGCTAGATCTACAGAGGAGAACTCAACTTTCCAATATCCTCTAGCAAGGTCCATTGCAGAAAAGTACTGAGATCTGGCAAGCAGATGGAGGTAATCATCAATTTGGGGCAAAGGATAACTGTTCTTCCTATTCATAGAGTTGAGTCGCCAGTAGTCCATCACCACACAGTGACTCCCATCCTTCTTCCAAACCAGCAGAAGAGGAGAGGCCCAAGGACTGCATGATGGTACCAGGAGTCCAGCGGCAAGTAGTTGTTTGAGTTCCACTGTCACCTGGTCCTCTTCAACTTTGCTTTTTTTTGGTAAGGTCAGGATCAGAAGGGGGAGGGCGCGTCCCCAGTTTCCGCATGATTTAGGACTCCATTCATTCTTCTGAATTTGTAGGTTGAGGCTGAAAATAGGTCCAAATACTCCTCCAATAACTCTTGACCTTAAGTTGTTGGTCATCTGGGAGGTCCTTTCTGATTCTGGTGTTGACCAGGCTGACCAATGGAGGTGTCTTAAAGCTGAAAGCCCTTAAGTCCCCAAAATTTCGGACATCAGCAATAGCCTTCACCGGTAGAAGGTGGCCATAAGCAGCGGGACTGGTTGAACCTACTATTTTGGGCTTGTCAGTAAGGTTGGGTAACAACACTGATATAGATATGGCATAAGCTGGATCTAGGATCCCCAGTCAGGTTAGCACCTCTTTTGTGGACAAGTTGTCAAGGCCTAGGATTTCCAATAGGTATCATTAGGGGATGTTAACATGAATCTAGGTGACTACAATGACTTGGGACTTCAAAGGTATTGTAGTCACCCTAGTTAAGTAGATTGGCATTCCCTCTTTCCCATCAACAGCAGAAGGGGCAATCAGACTTGATAGCCCCTAATGTGATATTTAAACTGTTTGATTTGGCCTTCACTCTCCAGTAAACAGGATCAGGCTTTGATCTCTGTCATAGAATCATGAGAGGTTTTGAAGATCAGAGGGACCCAATACCCTAGTAGGGATAGAAAGCCACCATCATAATAGAGTACTGATGAATAGTCTCAAGGAACTGAGTCAAGGAGCAGGTCATAGCTAGGGTTATCAAGCGCGACAGGGGTGGTGTTTACAGAAAGCTTTCCAAACCATACCAGTAGAGAGGAATAAGCCCCTATAGATTGGGTGCATCATGGGCCAGCCGTGCCATACTCCATATAGTGTGTCAAGTCCAGAGCGATCTTGATGCGCTTCATTAACTTGGATGATATGACGTTCACAGGGGAGCCACTGTTGACTATTGCAAGGACTGGAATTTTATGAACTTGAACTGTGAAATGGGTAATCAGACTTCTGAACCAGGCAGTAGCATGAGGAACATGGGAGAGTCATAAGAAGATGAGTAGGCAGTATCATTTTATTTATTATTATTGGATACCAAAACTTTTCTCCAGGTACGACAGATCCAGGTTTGTTCAAGGTTATAGAGGATTCTTGAGGCTGGGTAGGGATTTCAGCATGGAGTAGCTCGTCCTTCATGCTGACGGACCTTTTACTGCCTCCTTGGCAAGTTGTTTCCAGAAGGTCTTGGTACTGTGTCTGAAACCTTTACAGTAAGTGCATCAAGGTCAAAGATCCTTCTGGTTTTTGACCACGTGGACTCTAGGACGGTTAGAGGGGCCTGTAGATGTAGCCTTAAAGTGTAGAGTCGATGCAGGGATCTCGTTAAGTGCTTCCTTGATTTTCAGATACAGGTAAACCATTGTTCTGCCCAATCATATGCATTTGCTACTCAGGGTAGGATCCCAATGCAGAAATGACAGCGGTAATAGCATCATCCAGGGTGATACAATTTGTAGTGATTTAAGGTTGTGGTTGACATAAAAATGACTGGCAAACTCCATGGGTCTTTCTCCTTTATTCAGTCAGATACACATTGTAAAAATTTACTTTGGTTGTTATTGGCAAGCAACCCTAGTAAACTTTTTACTGCACAGGTTTGGTTTCCTTGTGCACTTTGTCATATTTATAGAATGAATTCTTAATCGATATTAGTATGGAGACCATTATCCATAGTTATGTATAAATTATATTTTGGCCCAACGCTTAGCCAGTATTTCTGATTAAATAATACCGAAGTTGTACTCATAGGGATTCTTTCCCTTCCTCTTGTCCACCTGATCTTTGCTGAGATACCCCGGTGACAGTCTCTTCAGCCCAACACAAAGTCAGCAGCTACCCCTGATTGTGGCTTCTTCTTCTCTAGATTCCCTCTCAGATCTTTACTCTTTTCCCTAAGAGTCTCCCAACTATTGCACACAGCAATAATATCCTGAGAAGATAAGAACAATTGAAAGCTGATCATATTTTACTTCTTTAACTTATATACCAGATGAAAACTATAGAACTTTTTACTAAATGCTGTTCTCATAAATACTTTTTTTATTATAAGTGAATTCTAGGAATTTATAGTTGGGATTAGGTTGTCTAATTCTTGGTTGACACCTTTTCAATGAAATGGCAGCCGTTGCCATTGAATCACCCATTTTTGTCTTGGCAGTGATGATCTTCCCCATCCTGGCTAGGATTCTGTCATTGGACATCTTTGAGAACTAAAAGGAAAGAGTCAGAAAACGTGTCCCTAACGTTTTCTTCTCAATCCAAGAAAACCAACCATATTTGGCTAGTGACCTGCTTAGGTAATGGGACTTATTATCCATTAAGGCAGGTCACATACCAACTGATCAATTTGCTAGTTGCAGGCAAAATCACTCGCCTCGCAACTTGCTATTTATTTTCAATCAGTTGATGATGAAACCTGACCAATCCCAATCAGTACACCTGATAGTTAATCACTATCAGATCCCCCTATTTCATTGGCAACTCCACCCGACGAGGTCTTAAGTATTAATCTGGATTGATCCCCATCAGATATAACCAGCTGAATATCCCAAAATCCCCCAAATGTAGTTAATCTGAAATTTGAGCCAACTGATTTCTGATTCACTTCGCCTTAGGGAATTATCCCCTAGCGATTCCTAGTAATCTAGCAGGCTGGGAATATGGTCAAAATACCAATAGCATGTAACTTCAGATCCCTCTACACTAATCTCCTTTATGATTCTTTCAGATTGTGCAGCCATCAGAGAGAGGCGTGGTCGGCCAAAACCTTGTTATGCATTCAATGAATGTAGACGCAAAACTTCTTAAAAAATATATTTACTGCAGGCATTATTGGTCTATGACCATATAGTTCCTTTCAGCCTTTGTCAAATTATGACTGATGTAAGTCATGGGTATTATTCCCCACTTTCATCAACTTGAATGAGGAAAGCTTCTATCACCATCAATGATACATCTGACTGGATTATAAACAGTTTTTTTAAATCAGATAATTCAGAATAAGACTTGACATCAAATATCTCTAGAATTTGTTGAAAGCATGCAAGCTTTGTCATTCCAAACAAATCTCTTTTTGCGGATTTTTTAGGGGGTGAAATAACAAATTAGCATTCTTTACAAAATCCTTAATGAGTAGGTGGTAATAGCTGACCATTCCTAGTAAAACCTGAACATTATAAATGCTCATAGGGATTGTCATCCATTTGATTGCGTCCACCTTCTTATTTGAGGTTTGAGTCCATCCTTGTTAACCACAACTCTTAGGTATTCTTATTCATTCTTAATGGAAATGACATTTTTGCAGTTTACTTTAAGATTCTCTGATGCCAGTCTTTTAATCAAATTCCTCAAGGTGATGCAGATGATCCGTGAACATTTTTCTGAACACGTTGATGTTATCCAGATAAACCAGAACATGAGACAATTTCAGATCCAATAAAAAGCAATTCTATTCCACACTGGAACGTTACAGGGGCGTTTTACAAGCCTTGAGGCATGCTCATCAGCTGGTACAACCCCTGTGCCGCGATTATAGCACTCTTTTCTTAAACCTCTGGATGCATATCTAATTGACAATTGTTGAAGTTCAGGTTAATTTGATGCTTTCTGGTGCTTTACACCCTGAATTTGAACAATGTTTTGCAGGAGAAGTTACTCTCTCTACTAAGGATTAGTATCTTTTAGGGGAGAAATTTAAAATTATATAAAAATTAATTGAAACGTTTATAATAAAAGGATGATTTTTTTAAGATTTTTATTAGTATCAGCCTTGGGTTCAATAAGCAAACCTTATTAGTATCACAAGGATTAGTATTTAAATTATAGCAAAGCTCAAAGTGAGTTGGATGGGAAATTCGTCATAAGCTTGATGCGTACAGTTTGGTAGTATGAGCTTTCAACCTATCAGAGCTCTTGAGACTCACCTCGGTTGGATGAAATGTCTGGTGGAGGATTGTAGAAGGTAGGAAATATCCGTGAGGCAGAGATTTAATATATCTGACCCAATCATTGGATAATAATTTCTTTGCCTTTGGTGAAACCCTCTCCATGGATATAAAAGCAGGTGTTTGCGGAGCAGGTGTTAGGACTAAGTTAAATAGGGGATAGAGAGGACCTTTGGAACAACTCCCCTGATTTGGCCGAATGTTTAGCATAAGCCTTCCACTAGCTATAATGCGATTTGGCTGAGATTTGGGCCAGTTTTATTAACCCAAAATAGTGGGGTTCTACCGAGGATCAACCAGGGCCTTTTTGGCCAATGTTATTCATAAAAAAACTGAATTGCTCTTATTACTATATTGGACTTGTAATTGTCCAACACCAATAGCAAGAGATCAAATCCATGGTGGATAAGAATTTGGCTCCTCAAAAATCAATCTACCACATCATTAATCCTTGGCAGGGGTTACAAATCCTTTTTCATGATTTTGTTCAACTGAAGGTAATCAATCACAACTTAATTAAATCCATCCTTTTTCTTAACTATCAGTATAGAACTCACTCATGGGCTGAGTGATGGCACGAGAATAATCTGTATAAAAACTTCTCAATTTCTTTGCCAATGACTGCCTCTTCTGTGCAGACCTCAAAATAGGTCTCAGCTGAATTATACCAGCCTCTTCTGTTTTTACTCAATGGAATACATCCTTTGCGCACCCCAGATCATGGTCAAATTGTGCAACAATAACTCTGTACTACTCAAACAAGGCCAAAACTTTATCCTTTTGGCCCCCTGTCAACCCAGTTAACCGATCTCTTTTAATTAACATGTGTATATTCCTATTTTTATTTTTTAGGTAGTCCTAACTTGTCAAATTCTCCAAGCTTATAAAAGAAACGAATTTCTGTTACTATATCTCAACCTGGGTGAATGCAACCACCTTTTTCCATTTGACCTTCATCAGAGTATTTCCCATATTAGCCAACAGGATATGAATCTCCTCATGACCAGGGATTAAAATTTCTGGGCTATCCAAGGTTCAATCCCTAATCGCTGTCATGCAGATTTGATCTCCACATATAGCTTCTCCAGGATCTTCAAAATCATCCCAGTTTTCATGACTTGCTTCATTCCCAGTTGAATTGGAACATCTTCTTTAGCTCATGTCAGAATCTCACAATTCTTGTTCACATCTTTTGGTAACTTTTGGACTCTTTTTCTAACCAATTTGTGTCTGACAGGTAGTAATCCGTCCCTATATACCAGATTGATAAAATTATACCTCTTACTGAGGGGCGCCTTCCCTTCTCAATGGTAAATCAGCAGCATCGTGTTATCCAGAATTGACAAGGTATCATCTTTAAAGTCACACTTGACCCCATACTTTTACATGAATTTAGTGCCAATGAGAATATCATAATCTTGGTTGGCAAGAACAGTCACTGGAGCTTATATGACCAAGGAAACTGTAGTGGCAGAACGCTATAGGCCCACAAGAAGTGGTAGAGTCAGGACTGGTTGTCCCATACTGCTTCCAATGCTCCAAATCTGGTTTGGCCTTAAAATATTTGGCTAATTTAATTGATACATTGTTGATCGCACTATACTATTGATGATTGCCCTTATGGGGACTTCGTTCTATAAAATATCTGCATATGCGCACTTGGAAAAATTAGATAGACTATTGTCTACTCCATTTATGATGGTTTCATTTTATATCTAAGGTGTGAATCAATTGGCTAAAACATAGGGTAACATCTCTCTGATAGTACCAATTGAAATTAATAAGTTAACTTCATCTAATTTGGCATTTAACAGTTCAGTTTCCTTTTTGGCACTTTGGACCTTCTCAACTATTTTTGGGCATATGGATGAGTTACCTCCTTTACAATTTTGGGGGAAATCCCCTAAGATTTTGATCTAGTTATCACATTTACATCTTGGTATACTACTTGTTGAAAAGGATCTAACATTTGTTTATCAGCAAATAGCTCCAACTTGTTTAAATTATAAGTCTATCAAGGGGAATTTGATCACTGTGGTTCTAGACTGTCCCACATCTAGACTGCATGATCTTTTCCCTGCCCTTCAGAGTTTCCTTTTTCTCCTTAGGTTGAACTAGTTTAGCCTGATTCCTAGGTCTTTACTGTCCACAATTTTGGAGAAGTGTCTGGGTTGGCCACACTTAATGAAAGTCAAATGTGACTTGTTAATGGGTCTAGATCCTTCAAACTTCTCACACTGATTCCCTCAATTAACTTTAATATCTGGATTTATCAGGGAATCTGCCTGAACTCTTGTTGTTATTGACTGATTGTTCAGTTTGTAAGTCTGATTTGGTGCATTGAATATTGCTGACAACACCTTTAAATAATTTACCATTTGTAAAATGGTATATCTACTAGTAAGAGCTGATGCCATAACTCAGTGAAAATCTCTGTAAGGGTACAACGCATTTTGCATATTAATTCTTCCTTTAAAATTTCTCATAGCTTTGGCTCAACTAAGAATCTGAGCTTCCCCATAAAAATTATTGGTGGAGCACCCACCGTTTCATCTTTCTTATATTACCCATAATTTATGTTTCTGGGGCAGACATTATTTTACAAGCTCCTTCTCATTCATCATCGCTTCCTTTGCCTCTTTATAGATCCAATTTTCCTAAGATATGGCAAAACTAGATTTTGACACGCGGTACAAGGAATTCGTGAATATGACAGCTTTTTTGGTGATTGCTGTAACCATACATATTCATCTCAAATAACTGGAAAAAGGTAAACGCATTATCACAATGAAATGGGTAACTTAGGCGTGTAGATGAAATCTTTGATGATAATTAGTGTGGTATTTCTGAGTAATATGCAAAATAACGCTGGTGTAGGTTCAGGTTTTACTCTTGGAAGAGCCACAATGGTTAGTGTCATTTACCAGATAGATGAAGGCATGCTTTTTTGCAACTTTATACTTTAAAAGTCACCAATTCTTCAACAAATAATCCTGCCTCATGATCTCATCCTGAGTGCAAGTACAATTGTAATCTTCAAGGTCATCCAATTGGTTAATGATTTTCCCTCCCAACATTGGTGTTTTTGGTTGTTTTACCAAAGTTGGCAATTTGTCTCTATTTCTCCTTCCAAAGTCATTCTCATGGTTTCAACTTCCTTCTAAAGCAAAGCCTCTACCTTTCTCACATCAAATAATTGGTCATATAACTCCAGATTTTTTTTTATATTTGAACAATTTGTCATCTAACTTGAAGACTTTGAATTTCAGAGAGTCCTATTTGGATTGAGTTGCTGACTCTAAAGCGTTTCTATGTTAATGATTTCTACTTTTGTGAGAAGTTTATTGATTTTAGCTCTCATCTTATCATTAAGCTTCTTGAATTGTCTTTTCATATCTTTGATGGTGCTTTTATTTTCCAATCTTCCTTTGACTAAATCAAGAATAAAAGTGTAGCTTTAGTGTTATCAGAAACCATTAGTTCAGTCACAGCCTGAGCTCAGATCAAATTTGGAATATTGGATTCTGCCACTCAATAATGTTTATACACATCATGTTTCTACTGATAGTTGAATCCAAGCTGGTTAATGATCTCTTTGAAAATCCCTCAAAGTTCTGTTTTAAATCTTCCCACCAGAATTTTAATTTGTATATCTGAATGTTGAACACACTGGGACGCAGATTCCAAGCCTATGCGGTCCTGTTGAAAGCTAGAATCTAGTTGACAATAAACGATTGCTGTTGAGTGCTGCTGCTTTATGTGAAAGCGACAAGATTAGTAAATACCGCCTGCTATCAAGCTTGGATCATTCTTATATTTCATGTAATTGACTGTACATATATAATAACATAATCGCTTATGTTACTAATATCATATAAATAGCCCTGAGTCAAAGTATTCAAGTGCAGAAAATGCCAAATGCCATCTTCACTATTTCTAAGTTATGGTGTGGTTAAATAAATTACAGCTCTGATCCTGGTTATCAGTGACAAAATCTGAAAACCTATAATTAGGATCTCACTAATTTTTGGTTAAATTGTCTCAGATTCGCTCTGAGGGAGCTTTTTAATTTTCACTGGATTTTATTTACTCCAATAATCAATATATGAATGAATTTTGGATTCACCAGAATACCAGCCTCTAATTGGATATTCTTAAGGTTAGTTACTAATTATTCCCTCCTGGTTTCTCATGTGCTCCATGATATTAAATTTGTTTGACGTGTTTATTTTGGAAAACCTAACTCCCCCTGTAGTTAGCACCAAGTGTAAAAACCGTTGGGCCCTTACTTATGCACAGATTCTCTTAACTTGTAATTTAGGAATTAAAATATAGACTTGATGGTTGTATGAAGACAAATAGCCTAGTTAAGTCTTGTATAATGAGTAAAGTCAGCCCTAGTCTGGTGATTATTGATGGTGTAAGTGACTT
>JAKSZP010016125.1:0-93012 GCA_022478985.1 Massospora cicadina | reverse complement strand
GGGGAGGTTAATGATTTGCTGTGCATGGAATGAGGGTGATATCCTCTACCACATCCAGATTGGGCTCTATAATGGCTATTGCCTTCCCTGTACACAGGTGGGGCAGGAGGGAGAATTTCTCAAATTCAAACTGTTTGATTATGCTTAACCTTCGAGGCCCCCGCGGAGCTCATCTGCAAGGATATTACGGTGCACGTTGCTCGGGAGTCAGTCAAATATGATGAATAGGTCATTTGCCTCATTCCATCATGTGCACACCATGCAGATGGTGCAGTCTTCATTGTTAATCTTAATGGAGAATATGATTTTCACTGCTTCCACCAGTTCTTCACGGACATGAACCCATCGTCCACCCATCCTCTATGTAAATTTTTATAATTTACTGAGATGGTGTTCAGGAAAGTTGTGGAGAAGGTCTCCCCCATTTTTCCCATGATTCAAGGGAATTATCACTGACCATAATTCTAAGGCTATGTTCAAGGGAGGACAGGGGTTGGGAGTGTTCTATTTTGGTATATGCGCTCATTTTTTGCAGAAATTGCAAAACTCCAGGTGCGGCACTGTGCTCACCCTTTTTGGTGGGAGGGTGTATCAACATTCCGCCGGGGTGTTTTTCCCCGGTGGGTTGGGAGGGCTTTGGGCCTTTCACACTGGCCACTTTCGCCCAACTGGTGTTGTTGCGGACAAAGTTGCTCATATATCCTGGTTGATTGTTGATCTTGGAGAAATTGTGTAGAATTGTGTTACTAAAAGTGATAGTAACGGGAAAGAAAAGCTCTAAACTCGATTAAATATATAACATTAAATAGTATCAAACTTGGCGATTAGCCAATAATTACACCCAACTAACTGTAACCCCTAATTCAAATACTATTGGAAGAATTATCTGGTTGAAGCCTGACAATAGGGATTAAGAATTTTAATATTATTAGTATACCCATAAACTAAAAGCGCTGAGGCTCTATATATTGGTTGAGCACATGATTTTATAAATATATAATTTGCTCATATGGTTGGTTGGACAAAAAGTGCAACCTTACCCCACTTGATCCAACTTAGGGAACATTAATGAGTGGGGTTGCTTTAAGTTATTGAGAACACATGGCTATAAACCAGGGCTCCCTAGTATTACATCAGGAACTTAGCACTTACCTAATTAGTAAAGATAGCACTCAATGGGATCTTTCAGAGTTTAATCATTAATGGATGTCTTTATAATGACCTTAAAGGTCCTAAAAACATGTAACCTAATAGTCTAGTATGTCCAAAGCCATGGATGGTATAATAAAGGACCATTTTTCCAATGTTAAGGGCCATCATATTTTGCT
Source organism: Massospora cicadina (assembly GCA_022478985.1). NCBI lineage: Eukaryota > Fungi > Entomophthoromycota > Entomophthoromycetes > Entomophthorales > Entomophthoraceae > Massospora > Massospora cicadina. Next base: position 91,684 of record JAKSZP010016125.1, on the reverse strand, counting down.
ACCACTTCCAAAACTTGATTTTGAAGACAGCGTGTTAAAGTATGATTTGCTTTTCACCTGTAGTAGTGTCTCTGAAAATTTTAAGGTATCTAGTGAAACACATGTTTTATTCATTAGTAAATGAGTATAAGATTGGTTATAGATATATTTCCAACATATTTCAATTAGAATGGTGAGCGCCATATTTAAAAGTGGTAGGTGATAGTATATGCAAATATGCAGAGAGAAAATAAGTTTCAGCTGAACTTTTTGCCAGTGATCAGATTAAATTTGATGGCAATGTAAAAGTTCTATTCATTACATAGTGCCTTTGGTCTCAGGGTGTTTGGCGTAGATGATACCTCATATACCTATCAATTCATTGACTTTAGGGATAAAATTAGATGCAAAATTAGTTCCACTATTGGATAAAAGATTTTTAGTAGCCATGTCAATAATCTATAATTTTGTAAGTAAATTCTTTTAAGGCATCATTATATAATCTCGCTCTTGACTGCTTTAGCCTATAACCACTTATTGAGGTCATTTATGGCCTTAACTATATACTTCAATTGCATACAATTATTGGAAAGTGTGTCAAATTTATGATTAAGGTGGTGTGACATATGAGATTGAGTTTAACCAATAAATAGGAGGCGGTCTTCTGTTTAAAGGGCTTAAGCTTGACTTTCTTATAACATTAAAGGTCAATATCTTGAAAAAGAATCAGTTCTCAATAATAGTATGGGGTTAGCTGTATAAATGTTTCTTATATTTTTTCATGACCATTCTTATGGGCTGCAATTAACAAGTGTTATTGCTCAGTGGGCCTAGGAAATAGTACTAAGGCTGTTAATGATCTTACAACCAATCATATCAAGAGTATTCTTACTCAGCTATTCCAAAGTGCCTTAAGCCTCCTTTTGGTTGTTACCATATTGCTGAAATACATTTTCTAAACAATATTAAGGCAATATCAGTTGCTGAGGCCAAAGTGGGAAATCAAGAGAAATAATAAGTGTTCTGATGTTTAAAGATGGTATGGTGCTGTATTTTAAATTCATAGGCTTGTGATTTTCAAAAACTAAGCCAATTCTTCTTGTTACTTCAGATCTTACCACATGCACAAAGTGTGGTTGGTCACTAAAATGAAGTGTACCTCATGGACATAAACCTATAATTGCTTACACAAATATATGACAACCAGGCATTCCTTCTATTGTACATTATAAAATTAGTTTTGAAATTATAGTTTGGTCACAGTAGGTCATGAATGCTCAGTTTTCTTAACGTCAAACTGGATAACACTGCTTCAACAGTAGGGAGGGATGCTCAGTTTTTTTAACGTCAAACTGGATAACACTGCTTCAACAGTAGGGAGGGATGCGTGAACCTGAAAAATATTGAGTTTACCAAAATTTAGGTACATTGCTATTGGCGCTATGGTGAGGCAAAGCATCACCTTGTAAAAGGATAACTATTAGTTAAATACCTACTCATATTGCACACAATTAAAGAGTAATTTAAAAAAAGGCTCACCCCAACATAGTCCACTTATAAGATGCTGACCAATTATTGGGGAAGTCATATCATGTGAAAGCACAGGTAGTAGTAGTGCAGGCCACCAGATAGGGATGATAACAAACATAGTTAATTGATGGATTAAGGTAGTGCTGATTAAGGAAATTCAGATAAAAAAAGAGTTTCCAAGTGCTCAGGTACTATATAAGCTCAGCGCCGCGCATCCATGACCTAATTTTCTTTGAATATAATTAGATAAGAAAATACCTAAAAGATTGAAAACATTAGGTTTATTATAAAAAAAAAGAAAAAAAACATTCAAATTTCAGGAGAGGGAGATGCTTCTAAAATGTTTTACTAAAGGGTAGTTTCAAAGCTGATTGGTTATTTTTGTAGACTTACATATTATCAATCCCTTTAGGGTTGAATGCCACTAATTACATCCCTAGCCAAAAATTAACTGTTGCCAGATCCCTATTTATCAGTTAAGCAGCATTGTGGTCGTTGTATCAAGATCTGATGCTAATGTCAAGGTAGTAAATATTAGCTTAGAAGTATTGCTAATTATAATTGAGCTTCATCAATAAAAGGGATAATAATAATTCCCTTTGTTGGGGATTGACGCTAATTATATCTAGTTAAATTATTATTTCATTGTAGAGGCCCAATTTAATTTATAATGAAAACATATGAGAGCAATGTTACAATCAGTCAAAGCCTGTATTGTGACATCCCCTGTTCTAAATTCATACCTATAATCACAAGAACTGTCTTGATAATTTAGGGCATTGATTAAAGTCAGCAGCGATTGCCAGGTGGCTTCTTCAATAGGGTATTACTTCCGCTTAACTAAGTAGAAACAATTACCATTAAAACTTTTCTAAAAAAGACTCAACTTCATATTCCTCTTCTCTAGGAGTTTCTGAACAAATGGAAAATGATGTGTACAAAACAGGACCCTCAAACCTGCTCATTTGGGATACATAGGAAACTAGATGGACTCTTGAACCTTCAAGTAATGTCAGCACATAAGATAAGTGATTGCTTGGCACAACACCTCTATGGATTTAAGGAAATAGGACCCAACATTCAACGCTAACAGGACTATAATAGTGATTGGCGGTAATGTGAGCCATGTTACCTTCTTTATAAACAGGCGTTGATAATTGACTGGAGTAATCTTGAGAAAATGCTTTTATTTAAACTGAACTGAAAACTAAGTCTTCACACATAAATGCCTAAGTTCCATAATTACCAAGATAACCAATTGACTATATTTAAAAATTAAGTAAAACTGCATGAATATATGGGGAGTCACAGCTTTGTATTTATATTTATTAATATTTGATTCAATCACTTTTTATTGGGCCTTTCAGATTAAATTGAAATAAGAGATTAGTGTCAATTGTTATAAAATCATATTACATTTAAATTAGTGATTAAAAATTGATAGGTGCTAAGTTATTATAGTCTAAACTTGGCGTCTAAGACTTTATTAGTTGCATCAGAAGAGGCGCTGTCTTAAAACTAAACCCTTAGGCCAAAAAAATCTAACCACATAGGTGGAGCTACATGTACATCGGAAAAGCCTTGTATATGGATAGTTACCTCAGAAATTTTCAAGAGCCGCTTAGTAAGGTGGTAGTTCAAGTTGAGGAGTTGATGACAAAGATTCAGTCAGTTAAAGAAATAGCCCTACTTAAAGCATATAATCTTGAAAAAGAAGGACAGTCTTACAGCTTTTAATACAAATTTTTACTCACAGCTTTTTAAGTTTTCCTGAAAGGTAATATTTAGTAGTTGTCAATCAGTTTTTTGTTAAAATCTTTCACACTTATTTTTTGCAATACGTCTAAGATGATTACTAATTGATAGTATAATATATGGCAGGCTACCAAAGTAATTTTAGTGATAAAAAGATACAGCTTCAAGTCTTGAACAAAAAAAGATTATATTATAAAGCACAATCTGTTGGTTTATTGTTCCATACATATACAACTGAAACTCTATTTTCGTTTAAGGAACGAAGAACCAGCCACTTGAAGAAGATAGATATTCAACAACAGGAAGGTAAGAGCGGCAAGCGTCATATATAACTTTCTGGTTTTGCACGGTTTTGTTAAAGTTAAATAAATTGAAAATGTTTGAATGAGTGTTTGTCACTAGATTGCACGCGTTAGGTACCACACCTACAGGTTGTCCCTCAAGTATATGAGGGACGTTGACCATGATTTGTAATAATGGGTGCATTCCCGTGGATGAGTGTGTGTGGTTGTTAGGCAACTGAGCTAGAGGGAACCATTAGGACTAGGTGTCTTGCTGAGCGGGAATGTATTAGTGGAGATATTGCTTCAGACTCTGGTTGACTCTTTCTTTCTAGTCATCCAATTAAGGATAATAAGCAGAAGAGCATCAAGTCTTGATGCCTAAGTTGCTTAGAGATCATTCCAAAATTGAACTACAAATTGGGGTCCCCAGTCTGAAACAAATCTATCTTGTAATCTGTGCCTTGAGAAGGTCTCCTTTGTTCTTAAATGATCAACTATTAGGGTTAATTACACTATTCTATGGAAAAACCCTCTTGAACCACCATTACATTTGTTTATTAATAGTATAAATGAATTATCTAATTAGAAAAAAATACAAGTCAATACTGACATGGTTTTAATTAGTAAGATTTTAAGGTATCCAAAGCCCATTTATAGGCTTCAAAGGGCCCAAAGTTTTTTTGGTAACAAAGGCTATTATATATCCCCTGACCACCAAAATAATTTAAAAGTCAATCAACATGACGTCTCTGGACACACACTTATCAATGACAGCCCTTTTGACTATCTTCTTGATGTCACGGATGATATCCTAGAATAACCCTTTTTTATAACTTTGAACAACTGATAAAAGGAGAATCAACAATGCTCTGTCCAAAAAGAGTCACTTTTTACAAAGCTTAGCAATCAAGATGATACCAAAATTGATAAGCAATTAAATTTTGAAGCACTATTTATTTGAAATACTAATGCACCTATGCAGCTACAAGAGACAGAAGGGTCACAAGAATAACAGAAAAATTTGGAGCAGCATCCACGCATAGCAAGCAGGCCATATTCATTATAATTACTAAAAAACTCAGAAGATCCCAGAGGATCAAGAAATTGAACTCTTCTAGGCCTGAAACTAAGCAGCAAATGCACAATCACCTTGTGAGAAAAAAATCAATTTTTATATTGTATTACTAATCTAACTTTAAATTCCCAGTTACTAAGTCTACTTTTTCATTATCATATAAATAAAGTAGCGTCTTTCAAAGGTCCTGATATTACTACTGTCATTTCTAATTTGTTGCCGATAACACCAAATATAGTATTATTAGTAAAAGCTTTCAACTTAGCCTTCCTATTGTAAGAAAAGGCTTAGTAAGTTCTATGCACTCTTGAGAGCCCTATCATGTATATTTCCAAGGCTGCAAAACAAAGGACACGATTTTGAACCATGAGTAAAAGCCTTATTAACTAGAAATTAGACCCCCTAATTCACCTGATGGCGCATTTCATTAACAAATATACAATTATTGCAAGTGGCCCACCCTTATCATTAGCAGGCACTGAGTGAATGGACCACTTTGGCAATATTTTTTGATAAGCATCTCTGCTGCTTCCTGTGAGTTGATGCACAAGTTACGTCAAATGATTGCCTGTCTGCTTAAAGAAAAAGAATATTTTTGGTGCAAATAGTCCCAATGATGGAGAAATTCACCCCAGCACCTACTCTAATTTGGTGCTAGTCAGAAAAATTACTGTCCATGCTGATAATAATAATGTTTCAACTTTTAATACAGATAAAATCTTCCAAAAGACCCTAGTCAATTTATGTGGAGCCTCTTGAATTGGGGTAACACTTTTACTAATACTCCACGTGAAAATAGTACAAATTTAGGGTAAGCAATTGCACCAAATATGCACTTAAATCAGGGGAATCCATCAGAGGTTCCTCCCTGGGCCACTTCTAATATAAGTCAGGCACCTATGCCGCGAAAACCCCCTTTATAGTCTTGGAGGGGGTCTCACAAACTGAAACTATTTTCCCTCAAGGTGATTGACTCATTTATATTATCTTTACCTCATGGATATGTCATACTACTTTAGACCCTCAATCAGCCATTCTGTTAAAGTGAGCCAAGATTTGAGAGTTCTGATAGGTCAAACGCCCATGTTTCCTATTAAGACTCAAATCTATTAAAGAATTTGATGACTATTGCACTTCAACCCCAAGTCAATTTAAATACTAAGCAGTGAGATGGAAGAGGGTTCTCTTCTAATCTAATCGCCGCCACAAAATAAAAGACTGATAAAAACCCATCTTTTATCATATCTAATAATTGGTATTAAACCTATTTAGTGGTGAAAACCCCCCTTTTATCTTTATTTTGGAAGTTGAGAAAATCCTTCTCCTGCAATATTGTTATAATCTAGGGAAAATTGGCACCAGAGAGTTTACACCTTGCCCTGATTCCAACAAGTGGTGCTTACTACAGGGGGTAGTACACCACAAAAACACTAAAATGGAGGGTGTGAAAATAATTAACCCATGCAACCTCCCTGCTGCCTCTGATTTCCAGCTAGATGCTTTAACACAACAGCTAGCCATTTCAAATCTCAAATTGCATCAATTGAACAGCGCGTTTCCTAAGCCACTCATGAAACTGCTCCAAAAATCTCAAAACACCCGTTTAGGGAAAAATTTACCCCAGTTGAGGATAGCATATCCTAATTCCTCTTTGTTTACAAGGATGTTATGAAAGGGACAACCATCTATAAAAAATAAAGCATATCCTCCCTTGCCTCAGCCACTCTACCCAAGATTTGATGGTACCCTATGGCCACCCTTAAGACTTGGGAAGAGGTAAAAAAACGCGCTTATTGAGGAATTTGAATCAATGCAGAGCTTGCTTAGGCAAAAAAATGTGTTTAATGACTATGTTTACTTGAGGGGGAATAAGTTGCCACCTTTGTTGTTCTCTTCTACAGGGCAGTCCAGACACTGTTAATTTCCAATATGTGATCTCTTGACAATGTTGTTGCTGCCATACTAACTGGTTTAGCTTATCAACCATTTTTATTTAACTGAGGCAAGCCAACCAGGGGATGGGAATTACCAATGTATGTGTAGAAATGGGAGGGGAGTAAAGAATAGCGATGGTTAGAGAGGATTGGGCACCCTGGGGTACTCAGGTTACCCCTGTTGCCAGCGGGACTACCAGGTATGGGGGGTTGGTGTGCTACTCTGAGGGGGTTTCCCCCGCTATGGAGCAGGTGTGAAGGAAGGGGTCCGTGTGGAGGAACCAGAGTGAGAACCATGACTTTAAGAGTCTCTGCTGCATTGGCTTCATATACCCATAGATCCAGGCTTGAAAGTGCTCCAGTAAGTGGAAGTGAAACCTATTGATAGCCCCATGAATGGTAGGGACCATGCCCTAGAAAGCATCTAAGGCAATAGTGTGGATTGTCCACATTGTAATGGGTATTAATAGGGAGCGCAGGGTTGATGGGATTGGGGACACAAGCCAGAGCGTGAGGAGGCTCCTTGAGATAGAAAAGTCCTGGTCGTCTTGAATCTTGAGCAGTCATGTGACTTCTCGCCATATGGCTCTGGACGGGCGGCAGGTTTCTAAGCGGTGGTGTAGGGAGCCCTCTCCCCCACATAATGCACAGGTTGCGTGGAGGGAGTGGGTGTGGTCCGAATTCTATAGGTCCTTCTTAGGCAGAGCCAGGCGTTGGCTCTTACCCTCGGCTGGAAGAGTGGATGATGCGTCATCCTCCATATTTCCTTTTGCGTGGCTAGGTCATAGGGGATGTCCAGAGCATCTAGGTAGTCAATTGTGGCAATGGTCGGGGTTGTGGCAAGTATGTCTTTGTGGGGGTGGTCTTCTGGATTTTGTATCATAAAGTGGGATCTGGGTCATCCCCTTCCCTGCACAGTGACAGTGGTAGCGATGGTCCATCCCATGCAGCGGATGGTTTGGAGGAGGCGTTTAAAGTGAGGGGGTTCTATGTGGGCCCATTGCATTGGGGCGGTTAGTGAGTTACATTAGTAAGCTGGAAGGATGGTGTGGGTTAGGTATTTTGAGTGCCTGCGCAAAGTTGGCCCCCGCTGCCCTGGACCAGTGCTTTTGCGGGGGGTCCAGGGTTAGCACTTCCTCTATCCAGGTGCCCAGGATGTGGTTGGCGTGGTTCTCAAAATCTATCAGGCCCATGCCTCCACTGGAGCGTGGACCATATAGCGTTTCCACCTGGACGTGTGGGCAGGATCCAGGCCACAGTCAGCCCTGGATGAGCGCATGGATCAACGAAATAAAGGTGGGCGAGAAGGAAATCACATGTGCGAGGAACCACAGCATTGGGAGATGAGCGAGTTGGCAACTGCCACTCATCCCATTAGCCCAGGCGATCTAGCCTTGAGTGAGGCATTTCTGTTTGATATCCGTTGCAGCAGGTTATTTTCAATCATCTCATTTGCATACCCCCTGTTTCCAGCCATATCCCAAAGTAGCAGACGGGGTTGGTTGTTGGGGGTAATGCAAAGGGTAGGATGAGTGGGTTTCTGCGTCTTGGATTGTGTATAGTAGTGGATGTGATTCAGTTGGTGATGTATTTGCCAAGGAGGATTATTTCGGTTTTCCATCTATTTTGCAATGCATTACTCACCAAGGAGTATTCTTCTAGGGTGCACTCCAACTGTCAGCATTACTTCTTTCAGCTATATCTGTCACACAGTCATCTGAAAAGGCTAGTATCTTGATTGGGGGCTGTCCTTGTGCTGTTAATCTCCTGAGGAGTGAATCAGCAAAGCGGAGGAGTGTATCAAAGCTGAAATTGTAGAGTAGTGGGCTGAGGGGGCCCCCTTGCTTGATTCCTCTGCGTGGGGTGATCCTGTCAGTCAGAAGCCAGGGCCACATAAAGCCATAGAGGCGGATTCTGTGAGGAGAATCTCCCAGTTGATGAACCTGGGTGGGAGGTTAAAGGCGTGTAGGCACTCTTTAAAGTATGGCCAGCTAACGCGGTCATATACCTTCTCCTGGTAGAGGATTACCAGGGCTCCCATCACTTTGGATTGGCATACATTGGTAATGGAGTGTATGTTAGACCAAATTGAGCGCCCTGGTGTAAAGCCAAATTGGTTGGGTGATAGGGCTTTAGAGGCTAGTGTGCCCAGTCTGGAAAGCTAGACTTTTTGTAGGTAATTTTGTGTCAGTGTTGAGAGTGCTATCAGGCGCCAGTTGGCCAGGTCCAGTTTGTCGCCCTTTTTAAATAGGGTAATGGCATAAGAGTCCTGGCCTCCAGGCAAGAGTTGGGTCTCCAGCAAGCACTGGTTCATAGATGCTAGGAGGAGGGGGCGATTTGTGTAAAGTATGTTTTATAAAATTTGTAGGGTATCCCATCAGGGCCTGAGCATTTCCTACATGGTGCACCGCGGACTATATTCCAGAGCTCCTCCTGCATTATCAGGTTTAGGAGATTATAGTCCGACGGTGCACTCTGTACTCTGGCAGAGTGTAATTTATTTTTTTTGGGGGGTCAGATGGGGTGTCGCAGTAAAGTTTGGTGTAATAGCGGTGAATTTCCGCCTTGACCTCTGTTGGGTCAGTTGCCACAGTTCCGTCAGCTTTGCAGACCTGTGTGCATTAAGACAGATTGCCTTGGAAGTGATATTGCAGAAGAAAAATGCTGAACAGTTTTCGCCTTCTTTTATGTGCATACCTTTCCATGATACTTTGATTCTGTGTTGGTGTTCATGGATGAAGGCGTTTAGGCTGGCGTAAATTTCCGCTCATTTGCGCCACTAGTTTGGGCTGTATCCAGACTTTAGGGTATTGTGTTCTAGGTGTTCAAGTTTTGCCAGGGTGTGTCTAATCATGGCTGTATCCGCGGTGTATTTTTGTGTTGCTAGATGGCAGCTTTTGTTTATTAGTTCAGATTTAAATTTTTACCTAGTTTTGATGGGATCTGATGTAAATGGGGTTGTGAATTTTGGGCTCAAAGCATCATGCTCGACCCAAACAGAAATTTTGGGAAGTTTTATATTCTCCAGGTATAGCTTCCTCCAGGGCGACGTCTGCATTTAAGTCCTGGTTGTCATGAGCTGCAAAGAAACTAGATGGTGGTCAGAGAAATTGATTTTTTAGTAGCAAAGTTAGAAATAAAAGAGAAGCAGGATTTTGGTGCAAGGACGTGATTTATGCTTATCGAGATGAGCGTTCCCTCACATATTCTGGGGCAGGTCATGTGGGGAAGGAGTGGAGACCCAGGGGGAGGGTGTCATACAGGCCAAGTGATGCCTTCATTGCTCGGAACACAACATGTCCCAGTGAGTATCCCCTGGGGTTGATCCATCAGTCCATAGTGGGGTTGTCCCAACAGTTAAAGTCACCCATCAGGATGGTATCTGGTGGGAGGTTGAGCGTTGGGATAGATTCAAGGTTTTATTTCCCTCTCAGATATGGTACACGGTGCGTAGATATAGGCTATCAATATTGTGGTCTCTTGGTTTGCAATCCTTGCTGTTAGGATGCGGCCATCAAAATGCTGGGAGGATTAAACAATTTTTAATTTTTTGGTAATATTATGGACGACCACCCCACAATGGGATGTCCATATCAACTGGGACAGTGAGACCCTGGCCGCCCAGGATCCCTCTTTCCCCCTGTAGACAGTAGGTCTCTTGGATGGCCAAGATGTCTACAGGGGGTTTGCGCAGGAAGTCCAGCCTTTTGGCTTGGGATGCTTAAGCCCTGGCTCCTGCAGTGTTTATCATCCCTATTGACACTGAGGTGCCCACAGCACCTCAGGAGCGGTTGGGTGAGCCTTCTGGACCTAGTCCCCCGCTCATTGCCTTGGACTTGCTCCGTGTGATTGGGCCAGTCTACTATGAGGCTTTTTCCAGCTTCTTAACTTGTGATGATTTCGTGTGGGCTTTGTTAAATTTGGGGATTGTATTAAGCTTTCCTGCACATAATTTTGTTTTATTTGGATTGGTGCGCTGATTGGTTTCTGATGTTTTGGGTTTGATTTTGAAGCTTTGGGCCCTGTTGGTTCGTCCATAGTGGAGTCAAATTGTCCTAGTAAGTTTATTTGATTGAGATCACATGGTGATTCTGTGAGCTTGTCGAGAAAATTTTCTGCATGGGTTGTCCAATCTAACTGTTTGGCTTGATTGATATCCTCCATGGCTTCTTCAGTTTGGGCATTCTGTTCTGATTGGCTGGTTCAGCCAATTTCCTCTCTATCCATCTGGATTTGGTTTGGGTCAATGGAGGAGGTCACAAGCGATGCAGCCATGGCTGCTGCCCACTTGCAGGCCTTCTGCACCTGTTTATGTAATTTGGGTAAGATTGGGTCTATGAGGACGTAGTGTCCATCCTCTCCTCAGAGGAAAGCGTGGTTAGCGGTGACCATTTTTCTGAAGGTCTTCTCATCTTTTTCCATAGCGTCATCACAAAAGTCCATGTCCAAGATGCCCTCCTATACAGGGCACGCATGTTCCTTGTGCCCCAGTGCAGTGCAATGGTTGAAGATGGGCGGTGCGCGTTCTGGTGTGATGCAGAAAGGGTTTGACACTCCCCCATCTGGGAAGTGAAACACCGTGGTGCATGGGATTTTGGTTAAGTCTGTGGCCACATCTAGGACTGGGGCTGATTACAGTGATTGCCTTTCCTGTGCACAGGTTCAGCATCAGGTGGAATTTCTATAATTCTAGTTGTTTTATTTCTCCATAGATCTGAAGGCCAAATCGGAGTTCTTAAACAATTAGCTGACAGGGGAGGTTGGTGGGAAGTGAGTTGAAAGAGATGAACAAAGTATTTGCTTTGTTTCATCGGTGCGCATGGTGCACACAATTCATTTTGCCTTGGGGAGAGCTATTTCAACACAGAATTTTGCTGTGACATCTGTGTCTTTTTCAGTTTTAAAACCCATATTGATCCAGCTACAGTGGATGATGTGGGTGGTAATTTATACTGCGTGGGGAAAGAAGGAGGCCTGTGCCTCACCTACCTTTTCCCATAGGGTTGGGGATTCTACCCCTAAGAAAATTCAGTGCCCATGTTCCACTTTCAATATGGACTGTGCATGTGTATTTCTATATATTGGTTCTGGTTTGTGGTAAATTCCACAAACCTGGGCGTTGTATGGGTTTGGAGTTTTTTTGTGGCGTTGGAACCCGTTCCCCCCAGGGCGTTTTTTGCCCTTAGGTGCACCGTTTTGGCCATTGCCCAATATGACTTTCGCCAAGTTTAGTTGGGTTTTATTAAATTCGCTCATCTCACCTGTGTGATTATCAAAAATATCTGCTCAAATTGAATCTTAATAACTGATGTTATTGCTTCAGGAAAGAAAAGCTTTTGGCTTCTCAACCATCTTAAGCATGGCATATCATTTCTATAAATTGATATTTTTGGAATGTCCATGGCATAAAAGAGGCTTTATAAGAGGCTGTAGATATGTATAACGCTGAGAATATTCAAGAGGCTGAGTGAACCCTCAAGTATTAACTATTGAGAAATTTTCAACCCTATATTACCAGAGAAAGACCATAATGACTATCTCAAAATCTGTTCCAAAGTGCGACTCAAAAAAAGAGAAACCCCTTTTATATGAGTTTATCCCAAGCGCTTCATCAATCGCGCCCAAAGGACGCCCTGGACATTTGGTTGACACTGTGTCTCAGTTCAAGCCCTCCCCTGAGACGCTTCCTGCCGCAGCTCAGTTGCCATGTATTGTTGATATGCAGTATTTATCCCCTGGCTTCCTGAAGCTTAAAACCTGCCTCTATGGGGCAACCTAAGCCAGTTAACAAAACGCTTCTTTCCAAAATCATATAAAACTAAAACACCTGCTCCCATGATCAAAGCAGTAGCAGACAGTCCACAAATCACTTTCCAAAAAGAAAGGCCAGAAAACCGAGGATGTCAATTAATGAACACTGACATGCCTAAACTCACCCTCTCAACTAATGCCCCTTTGAGGTGCATAGACAACCCCTCTGATGACGAATCTGAAGGGGGTTGTGTGAACGTCAGTTACTATTTCTAGAAGCATCCGCTGAAGTGGAGGTTCCTTATTGATTGAATGCTAGTGGAGCAGATGAGGCCACCATACTTATGAACCCGTACCTCATTCAAGTAAAAGAGAGTCCCACAGTTCTTGACATCGCCAGTTATGCTGATCAGCTCCTGGATGGCTTGATCCGACTTTTTCAGCAGGTCCATACCATGAAATTCATCCTGAAAAATCTTGAGAGCGCTCATAAACTAACTTCCACCTTCTGGCTCAAGGAGGTCTTGGCTCTGTCTCCTAAATTTGGAAGAACTCTCATCAGGGTGGAAGAGGTCATACAAAAAGTCCAGGTGATGTACATCCTGTATACTGGCTCCCTTGTGAACATAATCTCCTCTAAGTGGTAAAAAAGATAAAGCTGGCGCCTTACTTGGAGTATAATCAAGAGTTTGTAACCGCAGGCCCAAAAAACACCTGTGCCATTGGTGCATACTCTTACCTTCCCAATTGAATTGGGAAGCTCATCTTATTGGCCACAGCAGTGGCCTTGGACATTAACACCTATGATATGCTCATAGGTGCCCAGTTTATGATTGAGTAAGAGGGAATAATCAGCATGAAGCAGGGTTTCCTCTTATAACTCAACTACAAAGTCCCTTTAGTATAATACAATAAAGATTAAGCAAGAACTAATACACTCGCCTGGTTTAATACCACTTTTCCGCTTTGCCTTTACATTATACCACCTCTGGAAGAAATACAAAAAAATTGCTTAAATCAGTGGATGCTAGGTACAGTATTCCTTTCTATGCTACAGACGAGGTCTTAATTAAGCCTGGTGGACAACGAATGATTGACATGAGATCACGCTCCAGATCTCGCATCACTGCTTGCTGCAACTTGTAAGTATTGAGGACGTTAGCCCCTTGGAGCCTCAGGTATTACCTGGTATACTAGACCCAGCCTACCAGAGACCTATCACTATCCTGTTGGGAAACCTCACCGATAATGAAATGGTTATAAAACACCTGGAGATTGGTAGAGGACTGTTGGTCCCCATAGATAACATTATACATATCCAATTCATTGGCTCTATGACGGATTTGGGCTTGCCAACGGATAAACTGTCATGTACCTTACCCAATGTCCATATTGTGAATGATATGACCCCAGATGAGCTGAAAAAAGTCTTTGCTTTATTGTAAGGGTATAGCAATATATTCTCCACTTGGATAATAATTATGCCACATTAAGGACTAGGCCACTCCACTGATGTGGGTGATGCACGTCCCATTTTGTCTAAACCTTATGGCAAGTAAAAGGTGGAAGTTCAGCAAATGAGGATTCAGCTCAAGCATTTATTAGTCGCTGGGCTACCAGTACCCTCGCAAAGCCCTTAGTCTTCCCCCCTCTTGCTTATCAAAAAGAAAAATTGGGGTCATTAGATAGTCATGGATTACCGCAAACTTAATAACCTCACAAAAAAGGATAGCTATCCTATCTTTCACAATATTGACGCCCTGGCCCAACTCTCTGGCTCTACCTTATCCGCTATGGACTTGGCTAGCGTCTATAGGCAAATGGACCTTTCTCCACAATACCAGAAGAAATGTGATCTCATTTGCAGTGAAGGTATTTTCAACCCACTCAACTTCCTCAAGGGTTGTGCAATGCGCCCACAACTTTCCAGCGAGCCATGGACCATATCTTGCAGAACCTGAAGTTAAGTTGCATCATCGTCTACCTTGATGACAACATGAGGTTTTTGAAAGACCTTTAAGAACATCTGACTAGCCTGAAGGAAGTGTTTCAATGTTTCTGCAAATCCAACAGAAAATTAAAACCCTCCAAGTGCATTTTTTTCCAGAGGCTAAAGTTCCTTGGACACGCCATTTCCCAAGAAGCAATTCAACCCTTACAGGACAAGGTTTATGCCATATCAAAAACGCCTCCCCATAAGAATCTACGTGATATTCAGGTATTTCTGGGCATGATGTGATATTACTATCAGTTCACTCTAAAGCTTGCTCAGCTCAGTGAGCCCCTTGTCCGCCTATTGACAAAGAACACTCCTATCCATTGGGGTGAGGAACAGAAGACTACTTTTGAGACCCTAATGATTTTGCTACAATGACGGACTATCCTGCGGCACCCAGACTATAGTAAACCTTACAACTTATTTACTGACGCCTCAGACTATGATGTTGGGTCAATTTTAGCTCAACTGGATAAAAACGGGGTAGATCATCCCATAGCATACTTTAGCAAGATGCTGTCCAAGGCAGAGCGCAACTATAGCGTCACAGAGAAAACGTGTCTTGCAGTTCTGCTAGCTGTTCAAACTACCGTCCTTTACTGTATGGAACTACCTTTACAGTGGTTACAGACCACGCTTATATGAAATGGTTATAGAACATGAAGGATCCTACTGGCCGGTTAGCACGCTGTGCTCTAAAGCTCCAGCATTATAATATGAAAATTGAACACTATGCTGGAGCCCTTCACATAGATGTGGATGGGTTAACTTGGATTCCTGTCCTAAACTTGGATAATAGTGAGGCTGAGAGATTATATGACATCTTAATGATCCCCGATGATTGGGAGGATGAGGATGAGCCTGTTCAGAAAATGGTGGCCCGGCACTCTACAACATCAAAGTGGAGAGCAGGAAGTTGTATAAGCAGGTGGTGGCAAAGTGGCTGCCTTATCTTCGGTCCTCAACACGCGTACCTGCTGTTCTGGAAGCTCACTCTACCTAGGACATGGGGGAGCAAAAGGAAATCTATGTGTGGATTAGGGAGCAGCATCATTGAGAATACATTATGGTAACTAATGTTGAAGATTTGGACTTCAGACTTAAATGTAAGAAGCAGTCAAGATTTATGACTAGATATCAATATCAACCAATTACCCAACAACCTTTCCATACCATCAGCCTGGACGTGGTAGGTCCCCTCACACAGACTACCAGTGGAAACAGATATATCCTAGTCGAAATTGACCATCTTAGTAATTGGATTATAGCCGTGGCTCTCCCAGCCCAAACGGCCAAGGCCACTGCCACATTTTTACTCTTCATGGATGTACCCAAGTACTACTCAATGAAAATTGTAAAAACTTCATCTCCAGAATAATCAAAATCCTGGCTACCTCCAGGGGAGCCCAACAACTCTTCTCAGCTCCATATGACCCCTCTACCAATACAACCGTGGAGAGAGAAAATGGAACCTTGGTTCCAATCCTGCGAAAAATGGCCTCTTCTGATACATTTCATGGGACCAATTCCTCCCCAGTGATCTTATAGCCTACCTGATTAGTTATTACAAAATTCCGAAAATTCTCCCATTCTGGTGTTCTATATGGGTGGGGACCAGTGATCCCTACCCCTTTTAACTAAAAATGTTTTCTTCTCTAAAGTGAGGAACCTGAGAAAGCCATGAGAAGATTGGCTCAACATATCATTCAGCTTTAATCTGAGGCTATGAGAAACTTAGCTAAAACGGGCAATAAAGAAGGACAAGCTGCCAATGAGCTTTGAGGTATCCTACCTTCATTCAAAGTGTCTGACCAGATATTGTATTAACATAACAGATTCAAAATTTAGAAGCGGCAAGCTTAGATCTATTTTGGATGGTCCCTTCACCATCACTTACGAGAGAGAAGATGAGTATTATATAAAATCTTTGGTTACAAGTATTACTTAAACAGAGTACAAGGACGACTCTTACGCCCCTATTCTTCGCTCAACATCCGTGGAGGGAGATTGTTGAACAATTGCCTTCTCACTAAAGTGACAAGAATGTTTTATGTGCAAATAGTCCAAATGATGGGGAAGTACCCCCCACAAACTCAAATTTGGTTCTTATTGGAAAATTACCTGTCCAAGATGATAATGATAATGTTTCATGTTTTTATACAGATAAAATCGGCCAAGCCTTTCCTGGCCAATTCCTGGTGTAACCCCTTAAAATTGGGGTAACACTTTTACTAATACTCCATGGGAAAATAGTATAAGTTAGGGTAAGCAAATTGCACCAAGTATGCACTTAAATCAGGGGAATCCATCAGAGGTTCCTCCCCGGGCCACTTCTTTTATAATTCAAGCACCTATGCCGCAAAACCCCCTTTATAGTCTTGGAGGGGGTCTCACAAACTGAAACTATTTTCCCTTAAGGTGATTGACTCATTTATATTATCTTTACCTCATGGATATGTCATACTACTTTAGACCCTCAATCAGCCATTCTGTTAAAGTAAACCAAGATTTGAGAGTTCTGATAGGTCAAACGCCCTTGTTTCCTATTTAGGCTCAAAGCTAATAATGAATTTGATGCCTATTGCACTTCAACCCCAAGTCAATTTAAATACTAAGCAGTGAGATGGAAGAGGGTTTTCTTTTAATCTCCCGCCGCCACAAATTAAAAAACTGAAAAACCCAACTTTTATTATAACTTATAAGTAGTATTACTTTATTTAGTGGTGAAATACCCCTTTTATCTTTATTTTGGCAGTTGAGATAATCCTTCTCCTGCATTATTGTTAAAATCTGGGGCAAATTACCACCTGCGAGCTTACATTCCGCCATTATTCCAACAAAGTGCGAGGAAAGATGTCTGAATGATTGGTGAGTTAGTCTATTACCACTATAATTACACCAAACTTATTTGACAAGGTCTAACAAGTGAATAATCTAGCATATATAAGACTAAGGTCTGGCGTGAGTTTAAAGCAACATCACCTTACCCTAAGGTAAGGAGCGTAAATGCTTGGATTGTCACACGTCAAGCATTCTGAGTGATACTTCTGCATCATACCCTCATTTCAGGCCAGGAGTTGTACCATTGGATCAAGCATGTAGTCAAACACCAAGCTGTCCTGATAGGGATGAAAATGGTAGTCCTGAGGTTTTTTCATTTATCGTAGGTTACTAAAACTTTTTATAGTAATAAAATCCTAACATCTCTTAAGTTAAAACTCTTGTCCGCCTTATCAACAAAGCCTTTAACAAGTATTTCTACTAATTCCTTACTGAGAGTAGAACGACCTTAGGCCTTGCAAACTCTCTTTATGAAGGAGTAGGGGAAGCCCTTAATCAAAGCAAAACGACTAGGAAGCATGGTTGCGGAATTTGTCATTTAGAGTGTCACTATCACTTTTAAAAAGAGGTGTGGGGATGCACAGTAAAACAACCAGGTAACAAACCACTAATATCAAAGGGAAAAGAGCGGTGTGAAGGGTGCCAGTACCAAGATGAAACAGGAGAGGGTATACAAAATTATAAAAACAATCAGATATACTAGTATGCAAGGACTTGATTAGACGCGAAGGAGGAGTCTATCTCCAGGTGCAGCTCAAAGTCTTGACTCTTTAGTCCTTCAATCTGGAGGTGGCCAGCACTGCCTCCTGTTTTTGATCCTGGTAGACGAACTATGGGTAGGGGACAATATGCCAGTGTTGGCGTTGCAAACCAATGCTTTGAAAAGAGATATAAATTAGCAAGGCAGTTCAGAAAATTACTATCCTATCAGAATGCCGTGCATATATTTTTTGGGTTTTACCTTCCTTTCTCATTAGTTTGATTTCTCCACTAATTGATGTGTGGTATCATCTGCAGGTCAGCCCTCCTCAAATAAATTTAAAATCCAATCTGGAGGGGTCCAGGTCCCACCAGTGGCGGAATATGATTCATATATATTTTAGAAAGGATAAAGTGACCTACATATTAAAGATCTCCTTAAGGAGTTCGGAAAAAGACTAACAAATGATTCATTTGATAAGAATTATATGGGGTTTATATAAACAAATTGACAAACAAAGAAGGTTGATCTCAATAAAACTAGTAAAATGGAATTGAGGAGGGGGCCCATTTTCCACTAGTTGAGGCACCGTGCATAATCCAACCTATATATGTAATTTAAAATAAATCATATTGCTATAGCGTGATTAGGCTTGCACTTGGGTTATTGTTTGAAGTCAATTTTTGTCAGATATTGTAGTATTCTAAACTAAATGGGATTGAAACCTATTCTTTGAACAAATGGATTGACATGTTGTACTTAAATAAATATTTGGTGCATTTCAGCACTGATAAATTAAAGCTCATTTGCTATCATGCAATCACCTTAATCCAACTTTGGCATACTTTGCCATTACCTAGCGCTTGTCTAGAGTGTGCTTCTGGTTAGTCAGGCCAACCAACTTGCTACCCTTAGCTTTACTACGCTCATCCTAGTCGCTACAATATGTAACCATAAGTATGTCATTAACCATGACATTACACTCTAGATTTTGAGGCGACACCCCTCCAGGGGCGTCAGCCAGGAAAGTGTTCGTGTGGATGGGAGACAACTTCATGGTGACGATGACAAGGTTGGCCATGGTTCCTCCTGTAATAGAAAAATTTTTTAGGAAGGTAATGAGGTATTAAAAATGGACGCAAAACAGACTAAAACCCAGATTTTTTTCTGCGGCTTCAATTCTTTCCATGAAACCAGGTACTTAAGACTTCTTTTTAGATGACAGCAGGCTAAACATCATCTAATTAACATTCAGGTGCCTCATTTTATGAGGCGTGCCTCAGGTGACTCTTTTGGCACCCTCAAACAAGTTCAGCTTTCTTTCACGAAACACAGCAATGTTGAAATGCTGAAGGAAACCAACTGTTAAGAAGCATGACCCACCTTTATGAAAAGCGGTAAATACTATCATTTTTGACCTCAGTTTTTACATGTCTTCTTGATCAGGATATTCTTTGCTTCAAGCATCACGAGTTTTCCCTTTTATGTACAGTAATCACTTATCTTTTACCATATGCAGTTCTCCTTAAGATCTTAATGGCAGCATGCAAATTGATGGTGACCCTTAGTGTACTTTCCTGATAAGATTGGTGGAGTCACCACTTCTTCCATCTTAGACTCATATTTGGGTTTTATGTTAAAAGAAGGATGCACACATGGTTGGCAAAGAAGGGGACCACCTAATTGAAGCATGGTGGGCGTTTTTATAACTAATTTGGACCAAGGGAAGATGAAAAGGGTCTTTTTCTCTCGCAAACATCACTTTTAATTAAAAAGTGACTAAAACAAGTATAGAGAGAATATCCGCCTGCCAGTGAGTACTGCACATATAAGAGCAGTACACCACGGCCAAAACTTCTCAGCGTAAGTATGTCTCTCCACCCATCAGTGCAAAGCACATAGAAACAGACGGCTTGCTTGCGCAACTTACCATTTAATTAAGAAGTATGTTAAGATGGATGAACCATCTGGATGATTTCCAGCTGACCAAGGCCCCATGCAATTAATAATGGGGGAGGCCAGAATGATGAGTGCATGCCAGGTAACGAACTGGCAGCACAAATTTCAACCAACCAAGTCCCCCATATGATTAATAATGGAGGCAGCCTGAATAATGAATACATGCCAAATAATAAATCAGCAGATTGAATGACAAGGAAATGCTTAAACTCGACTAAGGGCCATAAAATCATTACATAAGCGTGGACAATGGAGCTGAAACCCCAGGATCAGTGTCTGCCAGAAATCAGCTAATAGGAGCAACTGTCAGGTAGTTAGGAGCAATGCCAAGAACAGCTGTGTCAGGGATATTCCCCGCTGGACCTCAATCAGTAGAGGGGATCGGTCCTCACAGGATAAAATATTTTTTGTATATACCAAAAAATCTGGATGAAGTATTAATGGGATCTGAAACTGACTCATATTTGACCAACAAAAATCAGCCGCCCAAACCAACAGGGAAATGACAAAAAAGTTTTCTGCCAATACAGAGAAGCTTACCAAAGCTGCTCATAGTATTTGATTGAAGGTAAAGTCAGGCACCAGTTCTGACAAAGCCATGTTGGGGGGAGAACAGTCCCCAACCAAAATCGATCTGGCAACCTGAGAAAATCATTGGGCATGATCCCTGATGCACCATCAGGTGCAATCCCCAATGAATTCAAGTCGACAGTGGGGGCTTTCTCAACCAAGATTTAATTGCCAAATCCAAATGGGCCTTTGGGGACAATCTCTAACAAATTTTAAGTCAATGGTGGGAGCTAGAATGGCACAAAATCATTCTTTGAAACAGTACAAATCATTGGGGACCAACCCTGACGGGGGTGAAGCTATATTGGGGACTGAATCTGAAGGATTGAACACTCGAGAAAAGTTGGCTAAAAAATTAAAAGTGCTACCAGAAGGGGCAGAAACACCAACAGTGGTCAAGTCAGCGTCCAGGGATCTGGTGACGTATACCCCAGTTCATATGGACATGCTAGAATGCTGCGGAGTGTCCACTTGTGCAATTAAACAATGGGAGGACTTCCAGTTCCCATACTCAATGGTGGCTCAATGGGTCTCTAAAAACATCAAACTGGCCATTGCGGCTACTTGGAGGGACCACATGTTTTCTGCCAGAGTGGCCAAAATGCTGGCTTAAAACACAAATCTCAATTGACATGGTGGTACTCTTCAAGGCGTCATGGGTTAAGAAAAAAGACACCCTGTAATGGATGAAAATCCTCATGGAAAACAAGGTGATTGAAGCCACAATTTGTGAAGATTTAAAACCAGCAGATGCAAAGGCCTGGATGGTTTCCAGCATCAACCTTTTAAATGTGATGGAATATAACAAGGCCAGTATAACAGCGCAAACTGCTCAAGCCATCTGTAGCTAGGGCCTCAACCCAATAGAATTAGCCAAATAAGAGAAATGATTCCCAAACATCTTGACTGCCCTTGAATGAGCCTGACATACCATTCCAGTAGAAAGGCACTGAAGTGGTATAATACCACATTCTCCCCAGAGGAGGCACTACTGTGGATCACGGCCAGGTTCAAGGCCACCAAGGCCCTACACTAGTTGTACACCTAAATCCCACCAGCCACTGCATCAGACCTGATGAAAGCGAACTGAACGAAGTAAAAAATGGTGGAGTGGGGACCCTTCTGGGTTTGGTCACTGGAAGAGACCATTAACTGGTCCGCCAATGGATTCACACTAATGAAATGAAATCTTAGTTCTGAGCGGGAGCCAGTATGGACCTAGTGCGTGAATAAGCAGATCTGAGGTGTGGCAAAACTGGTTCACAAGACCCTTTGAGGCTGACCCTTCCCTATCAAAAAGTGGAAAATATGGTGCAACATTGCAACAATTGCTTAAGCTGAAGACTGGGACGCAGCGGGATTCACCCCAGAGCCAGCCCAACTATGGATGGAACATGAAGTTTTACCACAGGCGGCAACAGCAATGAAGGGGGTCATGACCCCAGACCTGGGCTGAGAATGGCTCAAAGCGGGGATCCACATTGCAACCATCTGGGATTGGAAACAATCCTCTCTGGAATTGACGCTAGCTGCCCCATATGCCGACAAAGGCTTCACCCCCTCCAAAGCACTCTAATGGAGTGAGGCGGGAGTTCCGGCAGCCATGGCATGGATACTTACAGATGGGGCTGGAATAGTGTCACTGTAAGGGACTGGTGCCAGCATAGTTCAGTTACGCTGAAGGTCCTAAAAAATACCTACACCCAACGTGCGGCCTGGAATTCGCCCATAAATGGTACCAACTGGGTTTCTCACTGATGGATGCCCTCAAGTGGAAAAACCTTGAGATCAGAGCACAAAAGCTTAGAGCATCAGTCTCCAAAGTATCAGCATTCATTAAATCAAAGCGTTTCTCAATTGGGGATTCAGCCTTAGTGAATTGGTAAGCTGGATTTTGAAGGGGAAGACCCCCACCAATGTGCTCAAACCAAGCACGAAAACCAAGTCCTACAGCGCAGCAGCAGCGCATACCAATGACAACACCTGGTTTGGAGTGGGAAGCCACATTAAATATGTCTGCCGGTTAATCAGCAGAGGCTTTATGGAACATTAAGTGGCAAATTTTACCTAAAGGACGCTATCCAAATCCACCTGCAGCTAGCGGATGAGGAGGAGTGGTCTGACCTGATAATTTCAATATATCAGGAGTTCGACAAAGTCCTAACAGGAAGGACTTTGACCATCACTGGATACCCAAATGGGGGCATATTGATATAATGATCCCAGGTAAATTGGAATTCAAGAAACTCCTCAAGATTAGGATCAAATAAGAGAATTTATCTGTGAACAGAGCCAACCAGATACGCCAACCAAACAGCAAGATGGGTAACTTTCCAGAACCTCCTGACCAATCACAAAAGGGATTGGGTGCACAAAGTGATCCAGACCAGATTATCATACTATAGGGAAGTATGAGAATTTTGGCAATCCAGTGGCGATTACATCATAAAGTGCATATTCCCACAGACAGTGGAAGCGCTCTATGAACTGGCACCCTGGATGAAGCCAAACAAAAAAGCTCTGACCCGATTCATCCGTCTGAACAGCCTAAAAGGGTAGTGTACATCAAACAAGAAGATGCCAAACAAGTTTGCCGGTGCTGTTACCAAACCAGACACACAATGGCTCATGCCATCAGCGCAAAGGTAAAACAATTCAGGAGTATGAATATGACCCCATTGGTGGGGTACCAAAGTTGTAACCAATACTTTCCTTTGACCAAAAGCTCATGAATGGATCTTGTATAACCTAACGGAGGTCATGGACATGAAACGCCAACAAGAGTTGAACTTGGAACATAGGGAAGCATGGGAGTGAGAAAAGGACAAGCGACCTGAAGTGGATGGCAAGCCATTCATAAGTACACATTCTGAATTGTATGTAATGGATGAAGGAACAGGTCCAGAGTCTATGGAGCCACGCCCATCCCAAGCAAAATGTATGATCCGTGAGGAGGAAAGATGGCAAAGGCAAACCTGAAGAAATCCCCCAAGAAGGGATGGATGCAGGAGGCTGTTAAATTGAAATCAAAACCCAACAAGCTGAAAGTGAATGCAAAACCAATCAAAAATCATTGGAAAAACAACCTGAGGAGGCTGGCAAAAAATTAGTTGATTCAATGAAATTGGCAATGTGAGCTGGACGGACACAAACTAAAAAATCTTGAGCAACTGACAAATCGAAAGAAGAGTTGAGAATCTGAATGACGGATGAGGGGAAACCACCAATCCACCAGAAGGGGACAAGGAGCACCTGGAGCATATTATAAAACCATCCCCCATTATCTATCAATAAGGAGTTGGGGATGGCTACCAAATTCCTGGTGCACAGGATTACTGGCAATATAATATAAGCTCCAACCAACCGGACCTGCAAGCTGAGCAATAACCCCTGCCCACCCTCAACGTCATCTTCTGCCAACAAACAAACCTCAGTACATGACTTGATCCATAAAACTTAAAATGCTAATTCTCAACCTGTGGGTCAGGCAGCCGGAAATGAGGATTGAAACCACAAATGCTCATGGGATGGCAAGTATACAAACGATTAGGAGGGAGATGCACCATTTAAAAACTAATAATAATATTGACTTAATTTTTATTTCAGAAACGCAAGCTGGTAACCAAAAGGAAATGGTGCTGAGCTCAAACTGCAATGTGACAAACCACCCGTGGTCCCACTAAAATAGGCTACCAAGCCCTCTGGACAGATCATGTGGCAATTGTCACAATGGACAAGAAGATAGACCTGGAATTCATGGAGGAAACTCACGCCAGAAGGATCTTGATAGTTATGGCTACAAACATGATTACTGGCAAGAGCATATGAGCAGTGACAGTCTATGCTCTGCCAAAGCTCCATGAAAACCATATTTTTTGGGAATTTTTATTAGAAGTGCCATCTAAAGCAATGACAATAAT
Organism: Massospora cicadina; assembly: GCA_022478985.1. Taxonomy (NCBI): domain Eukaryota; kingdom Fungi; phylum Entomophthoromycota; class Entomophthoromycetes; order Entomophthorales; family Entomophthoraceae; genus Massospora; species Massospora cicadina. The sequence continues at coordinate 67,390 of JAKSZP010016125.1, read as the reverse complement.
AGCAGGAGACTTGAATTGTTGGACAAACGTGAGCCAGGATATGTTACCAACTAGAGAATGTCCCAACAGAAAGGCCAAAGAGATGCTGGAATACCTAGTCAAATTGGGGATGTGCCTAATGATTGATGAAGAGGATGAAGACCCAGCCAACTTAACGTGATAATCATATGACTCTGCCAGATCCCCACAGTCCATATCACGCTTAGATTACATCCTATTGTTATTGGATCTCAAGCCAATGATGTACAACAGCAAGATCAGTAAAAATTTTGAAAGTGACCACATGGTCATCCTCATGGATATCAATCTTGACAAACCTTAGAGGAATCGCATATGGCTGATGGCACCAGCCATGCTGAGGGATGGGGAATGACACCAAAAGATCAACGCTGGACTGGATTGACTAGTTGCATACCTGGTAGCTTCCCAGATATAGACCCTCTGGAATGATGGACTCAGATCAAAGTGAAGATGAAGCACATTAGCATGAAGTTCAAAAAAGCGACCACCTACAAGCAAACTGCCACCGCAAAACAGCTGAAGTTTAAATTAGAGACATTGAAGCTCAACTAGCGTGAAAGCAAAGATTACTGGAGTTAATACCAAACAATGCATAAAAATTAGTGGGCTCTAATGATGAAGCAAGACTCGGAGTGACAGACCAATGTGAAATACTAATATCAGAGCCTAGTGGGGACAATGACCAAAGAGAGCCTGGCGCACCTCAAGGAGATCTGAACCAAGGCTAGGATACAGGAAGTGGAGACAGCGGAAGGGGAAGTATCAACAGACCCAGAAATGATCAAGCGTGAGATTGAACAATTCTACAGTGAACTTTTCTGACAACAAAAAACAAGCAAATTGGTGACAAATGCCCTAATTGCCCTAGCCATGCCAGAACTGGGGGGCTATACGCTGGAAGATATCGCTAAATTATCCACCAAAATCTCTATCAACAAAAGTTAAGCAGGCGCTAAAGGAGTTGCCAAGGATTAAAGCACCAGACCCTGACAATATGTGTGCCGAAATATACAGTGCAAAATGCGGCTGTACCACGCTTGAGCAAAAAGACTTCATTAACCACTGTTTGCAAAATGAACAGCAAATTCTGGGAGGCCAAGAGACCCAAATTGTACTACTGTACAAAAAGGGACTACAATGCCAATTTTGGAACTGGCGCCCAATTGCACTATCAAATGCTGATTATAAGCTGCTCACACGCATACTACCTAATTGGCTGATGGCAATGGAACTGCGCACGCTCCATAAGGCCCAGAATGGATTCATTAAAGGCTGGAGTATATGGGACAGCATTGGTGCAGTTTAAAATGTACTCCAGGATGTGAGGGAAATCAAGAAGGAATATCTTATGTTTCTTAACATGGAAAAGGCATATGACTGAGTAGCATGGTCATTCCAGCATGAGGCATTAAAGGCGGTTGGTATCCCTGACACTTTTCAAGCATGGATAACAACGCTGTACTTGGGCCTGGTAACCAAGGTGATCGTCACAGATGCTATAACCAACAAAATTCTGGTCATGCAGGGTCTCTGACAAGGCGACCCTATGTCACCAATACTGTTTAATTTTACAGCCAACATTTTCTTGAAGGCAGTGGACACAAAAATCCAGGGCCTAGTCCACCCAAACCAAATGCCACTGAAAATGCTGGTAATCACCGATGACAAGGTAATAGGCATAAGCTCACCGACGGACCTCCAGGGCGCCAAGGAACTACTAGACCTATACCAGCTAGCTTTGAATGTAAAAGATAACTTGGCGAAAAACCTCAGTAATGAGGATTTGCAACCTGAATATCAGCCCACCGACTAACACAACGCCAATTATGAACTCCCAGACAATCTGATACCTTGGGATACCTATCAACAATAAGGGACCTGCAGTACTGGAAACCAAATAGGAGGTATTGTCAGGATTATTGATCCAAATGACATGCTGGAATAATGCCAGATTATGCCTCAAAAAGAAAGTGCAGCAAATCAATGTCTTCATATTCTCAAAGTTGTGGTACATCGCTCATGTGCTGGCAATGAGCCCAAACCTAGAGAAGACAATCAGGAAAATTTTTAAACCTTCTTGTGGTTCAAGGCGAAGGCGGCGCTGATAGCGCTGGAAACCCTGTCAAAACCAAAGATTGAAGTAGACATAGCCTCCTGGACTTCGAATCCCACACGTGGCAAACATGGGGGAAGTTGTTCCTTAAATTAACGCAGATGCACATGCGTTGCCTGACCCTAGTGTGGGGCGTAAACTGGGCAAGAGCCCAAGGTCTCCAAGAGCCAGTCTATCCCCGCTCAATACATGAATGGATGTCACACCACCCCAAAATTACCCTCCCAAAAGGGTACCCCACACTACTGGCAACTATGCAATTGGGCTGTGCACCAGGGCGAAAGGTAATTTGAGCGATTGGCCCGAGATGCTGACCAAATCAAAAGGGAAGTTGAGGCCCATAATTCCACAATAATTTCTGCAACGAGGTGAAAGAGCATAACTAAATCACTGAAAATACACCACCAAGTTGATCAAAATAAGGTACAAATTGACACTAATCAAATATGGGGATCCGCTCCTAAAGCCTGGGCGCAACCCACTCACTTGGCCATGAATCCATAACGACTGGGCTATTAAAGGCTATGACGCCAACTTCCCATTGAAGGAGTTGATTTCAGGACTTAACTCCCATTGGTAATGGCCAAGCAGCAGTCAGTGACCTGGCAGATCCTAAACCGCGCATTCTAATCAGGCAAGAACAGCTGGCTGGATTACCTGCATAAGGAGCGCCCCATATGCACTGACCCAGAAGCAGATATCACTCACCAATATTAAAAATGTGCCTTGTTAAAAAATACTGATCCATGATATAGCACATCCTATCAGGCTAACAATTGGCAATGGAAATAAATCCATCACAAGATTCAATTTTCACAAAAGCCTTGAGAATGGCTCCAATCCAACTACAAGCCTTCATCTCCCATTATTGTGTATGGGTGATTAATGTTCACTCGTTGCCAAGAGTTTGACCAACGAGCGCCCCAACCACAAGAGTTTGGTGTTAAAGACCATTCAGATTATCTCTGATCAGCTCTGACAGATCTCCAAACTCTCGCACCTAATCCCAGGGTGTTATAAAGCTACACGTCTGGCTTTCCCTGCCAGATTACTCGTCATATGTGACGAGGCAGTTAATCAACTAAGAATCAAATGTTTTGTAAGCCCGCTGATGCTAGAACTGTAGCTAGCAATGGCGATTTCTGTTCAGTAAGGGTTGGAGGTGCTAGAACTCTAGCGGCATGAACTCCAGATCTTTTACCCTCAGCTGAATAGCCTGTATTCCACCCTTCCCTCTTAATTTCCCATAAATTTCATTTTTTAAATAAAGTATGGAGTTTTACTAAAAAAAGGGAAGATGAAAAGCAGAAATGAATGTTCAGTGGCAATATAACACCATAAAAAACTGGTTAAGTCTCTGGCTCACATGTTCAGTATGCCCTTTTGATTGGGGTGGAAGGCAGTAGAACAGCAAGAATGAATCCGAAGAGTTTTGCATATCTCTTACCAAAATACTGAAGTGATCTGGGGCTCACATTCTATAATAATCTTTTGAGGGACCTCATGAGCGGGAACACATAAGAAATAAATAATCTGGCCATATAAGCCGCTGTTAATGTAGTATTGCATGGAATGAAATTAGAGAACTTTGTAAACATGTCACCACTACCATGATATCGTCATACCCCTCATACAAGGGTAGCTTTATAATGAAAATAACCAAGTGTTAACCCTAGGTTCCCACTGCTTTTTGGGCTGGTACCAACAGCCCCATAAAGAGGCTTAAAAATTTTAATTTCATCCTATTGCAGACCTGACAATCCTTTAGTACTGTTAGTTTTTGTTGTTTAGAAAAAATAGTAAACCCTTTAATAAACCATCAATGCAGATACTTTATTCCCATCGATAAATCACTTGATCCTTCTTAATTTATCAGCATGATCTGATAAATTGGTTCACCTTAAAACCACCTTAATTAGATTACCTCCTTACCAATTATCAGTGCTATTATTAGCTATGGTAGAATTGCCCATGCTTGATTAAGAGCCCACTTGGATGCAAAATTTTCTTACGGCATTAATTAATTTTTACTTCTTATTTCAATGCAGCAACAATTATACGCTGAGGCAGCTCTAGGGAGTCTATTATATATATATATGACTATTAATTCACTTAAAGATGGTTAGTTCAAATAGTGCGTATCAAGTACTATGAGAGCTCTAATGACGTCCTAATCTGAGTTGCATCATATCTATATTTACTTGTCCTTTTCCCGTTATTTTTTACTCTTCAAAAGATGATGTAGCTCTAATTAGGCTGTTTTTAAGATGGTTCTGAATTGATTAAATGTCAATATTGCACCTAAATTCCTCCAAATATATGAGAGTAAATGTACCTTCAATCCTCTGATAAAATGGTTAGTTAGTCAAATCATGGGCAAAATTAACTTTAAATTTTAAATTTATTGCGGGGAAGGCCAACCATGGGATGGACACTTCCGAAAATGACTCAGACGAGACAAAACTCAGTACCAGGTGAGGCACCCCAGAGAAGCGATGCTATCTCTTGTTGCCAGCGGGAACGCCACTTATGGGAAGGGGGGAACGTGTGTAGGGGGCGTAGCCACTATTGAGCACGTGTGGAGGAAGGGGTCTGATTTGATGAACCAGACTGAGAACAAGGAGGAGACCAGCTGCCGGCGACGTGGTGGGAGATATCCAAACATCCATGCTTGAAAGTGATCCACCAAATGAGACCGGATTCTGTGGACAGCTTCAGGTAGTGTGGGGATGGATCCGGCGATGGCATCCAAGACAATCGTGTGGATAGTTCACATGGCGATTGCAACCACCAGAGCACGAAGGGAGGGTGGGAGGGGGAGGCCATTGATGAAGCAAACATATCTCTTGACAGACTGAAGGGATGTGTTTGATCCTGGCCTAGCAGACGTTGGACTTCGCGCCATATTACTTTAGAGGTGGGGCACTTCTCCAGGCGGTGAAACAGCGTTCCATACTGGCCACACACGACACAGGATGAGTGTAAAGCATTAGAGCGCTCAGCTGTACGATACACCCGCCTCAGGCAGCGCCACACATGGGAACGGACTTGAGGCTGCAACAGAGGATGGTGTGCGTATTTCCAGATAGTCTTTTGGGTCTCAGTGGAATAAGGGATGTCCATCATGTCCAGGTAGTCCACCCTGGATAGGACTTGGGGTCGAATGGGGATCACGCCATCATGGATGGGTAGCCCCTGTACCTCTTGTGTGAACTGAGGAGAGGGGCGGCCTCTTCGGGTTGTATGTCCACTAATATGAATTCTCCATTCTGCGCTTCGCATGGAGAGTAGGATTCGTTTGTAGTGGGTTTTGGTCCCGTGAGGACCTGTGGCTGATGTGTGTGATGCGAGGTATTTCATCAGGGAGTGGGGGTTTGATCGATTGTTGAGGCCCAAGGCTCGGGAGAAGTTGGAGCAGGCCGCGCGGGACCAGTGTTGGGATGGGAGTGTAGGAGCAGTGACGGCCGCAATCCAGGTGCCTAGGATCTTGGCGGCATGGGCTTTAGAGTCCAGTAGGCCCATGCCACCATGATGATGAGGGCCAAACATGACCTCTAGCCGTACTGATGTAGGGCGGCCTGACCAAAGCCAACCTTGTAGCAAAGCATACAGGGATTTGAAGAAGCTTGAGGAGAAGGGGATGGCGTGGGCTCCAAACCAGACTTTGGATAGGAGCATAGAGTTGGCAAGAACAACCCTGCCAGTGAGGGTAGTAGGGTGGGCTCTGAGAGAGGCGATTTACTTCGTCACGTTGTCCAGTATATGGCCCTCCATTACTGCTGACGCGTATCCTCCTGCCTCCAACCACACGCCCAGATGGCGTACCGGTCCTATGGTAGGTCGCAGCTCAAAGGGGAGCACCAGTGGAGCGGTGTGTTTTGAGTTAGTAAGGCGTGGACTTGGTCGAGCAGATGGGCTGGGTTGGGAACTACTTGCTGGGGCCCAGCAGTTCTGAAACCGACCAAGGAGGATGATTTCAGTTTTGGTTGCGTTCAGTGCCACGTTGCTTACCCGGGAATATTCCTGGATGAGGGCTTCAAGCGCGCGTGCATCTTTGTTATTAGACACCCCCACCACGCAATCATCTGCAAATGCCATCATCTTGACTGGGGTTTGGCCTGGCACATGGACCCCAGTGAGTTGGGCATTCACATTTCGCAGTAGTGGGTCAAGGCTGAAGTTGTATAAGAGTGGGCTGAGGGGGTCCCCTTGTCGCAAGCCCCTTGAGGGCAGACTACTTCCATTAGGAAACCTGGGCCACGCACAGCCATTGTTGCAGATTCCGTGAGCAGCATCACCCAGTTAATGAAGCGGGGAGGTAGGCGGAATTGTTGGAGGCAGGCCCTAAGGTATTCCCAGTTTACTCTATAATAGGCCTTTTGTTGGTCCAAGAATACAAGTGCCCCAGAGGCTGTGGACTGACACACATTAGCCACAGAGTGCATGTTATCCCAAATTGACCTTCTGGGGATGAAGCCAAATTGTTCTGGAGAGATGGTGGCAGATGCTACAGTCCCTAAACGGTTAGCCATGATTTTTGTTAAAATTTTGGTGTCTGTGTTTGTTAGAGAAATGGGGCGCCAGTTGGCTAAGTCTAGCCTATCCCCTTTCTTGAAGAGTGTGACTGTAAAAGCCTCATGTCCTCCTGGTAGGAGGCGCATTTCCAACAGGCTTTGGTTGAGTGAGGCTAGCAGCAATAGGGATATGTATTTAAAATATTTTTTGTAGAACTCATATGGAATGCCATCTGGGCCTGGGCATTTTCAGTTTGGCGCACCGTGAATGGTAGTCCATAATTTGTTTGCAGTAATTAAATTCATTATTTCTGGGTATCAGAAAATGGTGCGGATATGAGCTCTGTCAAGAAATTCTGCCGTTTCAGCTGGCTGAATTGGTTTGGCTCAGTATAACTTGGAGTAATATCTTTGCGTTTTGATTGCCACTTTGGCCGGTGTGTCCACGATAGAATTGTTTGATCTTCGCACCTGTGTGCAGGCCACGCTCTGGCATGGTGCAAAAAATTTTTTGAAGAAGTATGCGGTGCACTTGTCACCTTTAATGATGCGTGTGGCCCTGTATTGGACACAAACCCAATGTTTGTATTGCCTTTCAAGTGTGTTGAGGTGGGCTGCTGCCTCTGCCCACTTCTGGCCCCATTCAGGGCTATATCCTGAGGCTGGAATGTTGGACTCCAAGTGGGCCAATTCCGCCAGCGCACGCGATATAACCGCTGATGTGGCTCGTGAGCATCTGGATGAGAGATGGTGATAGTGGCGGATGGTGTCTTTTTTGAAAGTTGCCCATGTGGAAATGGGGTCCACGCAAAACGGTGCAACAAACGATTTTGCCAAAGTTGCCTCTTCCACCCATGTGGAAAATCCTGGTGATGCAAGCTCTGGGGGGTGGATTTTGCACCAATGTGGAGCCTTTGCAACTGTGACGGGTAAGTGGTATGTTATCGAGACCAGTCAGTGGTCGGAGAATTCCATTTTCGTTGTTTTGAAGTGGGAGATGTGGGGTTGGAATTTCGCCGGCGCTAGAATAAGGTCAATGCGGGTCATGGACCTTAATTGGCCGTTGTGGATGTGGGGACGCATCATGTTTTCGAGCAGTGGGGCATGTCGCAGCAGCACATCCATTAACCCCAAGGGTGGCTTTTAGAACGCGTAGTTCTACGTGACCCTGTGGGGCGTGGGGTGAGGGCAGCCACTGGTCCGTTGGTGAGGTTAGCTAACAGTTCATGTCGCTGATTAGGAAAGAATCAGGGGGTAGCGGGAGGGATTTGACCGACAAGAAAAATTCCTGATGCTCTTGTGCACCGTTTGGGGCGTAAATGTTGACAATTGTGTGTGCAACATCAGCCCATGAGAAGGTGACAACGAGCACTCAATCATTTAGGAATGTTTCTGAAGATGTAAATTTGAAAAATTGTTTTTCTGAATTAGCACCCCACAGTGCTTTGACCAAAAGGATAGGGATGGCAGGAGTATTGTTTTCCAAGCATCCTCAGAACCTCATGGACAGTGGGTTTCCTGGATGGCCAGGATATCCACGGGTAAATTATTTTGTAAAAAACTCAGTTTCCTAGCCCGGGATGGGGAGGTCTTGAGTCTGGCAATATTTAGCATCCCTAGAGTGAAGGTTTCCCCCTTCGCACCTTAGGTGCGAGGGGGTGAGCCCCCTAGCCCACCAGCCTCTTCCAGGTCCCCACGGCTTTCACAGCAGTGCGGGTATTAGCAGCAATGCTATCAGGGTTTTTGTTAATTTTTGCGGAAAGAGTTGCATTGGCTTTGGCCTTCACTTTTTGTTTTCCCGACGTCAGACAAATTTTTTTCAGTGCGGATAAGTTTGGTGCACCGTCGAGTGGGGCAAAAAAAATTTTTTGGTTGGGATAGGTCCCAAGTCGGTTTCAACTGGGGCTTGGGTGCAGCAATTGGGTGAGATCAAATCTCCCATCAGATCCTTGGATTGAGTGGCCCGTTCAGCTTGGGCCTCCCAATCTGATTGGGTGATGGATTCCCAAGTTGCTTCCGCCGCGAAGGTCTCCATGTCCTCCTGGCGTTGTGAGTGTGGGATGGTGGTGGTGACCTTGGCCACTTCCTTGGCTGTGACCCTATGGGCCTGCTTGGCCTTCTTCCACTCCTGCGGGGAGATGGGCTTTACCAATAGGTAGCAGCCTTGTGCTCCCCACAGGAAAGCCTCTTTGGTGCTTGCGGTTGGTTTGTAGTGCGCCTCTCCACTGGCCATGGCTGCCAAGGGGTGCTCTTGGAATGTGATGCCCTCTTTAATGGGGCACGCATGTGCCTTATGGCCAAACGCATCACAGTGGGTGCAAATGGGGGGCGCGCTGTCCACGGTTACCCGGAATGGGTGGGTGGTGTGCCCTGCGATATCAATAAAGGTGGAGTGTGGGATCTGGGTTAGGTCCTTTACGATCTCCTCAGTTGGGGTCAGAACTGTGATGGCTTTGCCAGTACACAGGTGTGGCATCAGCGTGAAACGTTGCATTTCGAAAGATTGTATTTCGCCATATATGGTGAGACCATTTTTCTGGTGTTGCTCCAAAATGTCACGTTTTACCGTAGTAGGCAAAAAGTCAAACGTGAGGAAAATTTGGTTTGACTTTGTCCATCTGGTGCATTTAGTTTTGACGCCCCATTGCCCTTTGGGGAGGTCAACCACTATGCGCACCGCTGCAGCCTCGTCTGCTGCTATTTTGCTTTCAAAACCTAGGTCCAGCCAACCGCGTGACATGGAGTGAGGTGCAATGTACACCGCAGTCAGGAAAATTTTGTGTACATCTTCACAAAATTTTTCCCATAGGGCCATTTTTTGGATGTCCAGATACACATGGACTCCGAATTCCACTGATGAAAGTGGCTGGGAATGTGGCGTATTGATGTACTGGTTGCATCATGCTTGCCACGCGAGTATCTCTGGGGAAATTGTGACCGCCAGTTTTTTTAGATTTTTTTCTATTCCGCCGGATTCTCCAGGGCGTTTTCAAGTGTTAGAGGCCGCGGGCCTTCCGCCTGCTCCTTTTGCGTTGCTTGCCCAACTGCTCCCTGACATGGGCGCAGACTAATCCCCTCTATGAGAAAATCAAACTAGATTTAGTCTTGAATTGAATGGGTTGCAAAAGTGTTTGCAATGAGAAAGAAAAGTTGGCAAAATTAACTTTAGAATTTATTAAAGACATAGACATTATCAACAGAGAATTGGCATAAAATGAATGATCTCTCTAATATATGAGTTTGTCCAGGAGATGCTTTATGTTATATATAAAATACTGTCTCTTGGCCAATCAAACTATCATCCAATTATTGATCATTTATATCTCATTTATAATTTAATTATTTTTGTTTATCATCCATTGTCCTTCTGTTGTCTCTGTCTGTTATCTAATGTCTGAAATATATATGTAGTATATGTGCATATACTTCCCAAAGAGAAGTATTCAGCTTATTTTTCTGCAAGAGGGTTTTAACTCAATTGGTTAAATAAAATCTATTTTTGGGTGTGAAAACAAAAGCTCTTATATTTTAATAGCCTGTAAACGTAAGAATGGTGAGCATATCACAGTTACAAGCTATTATTGAGATTTATTAGAGCTTCTACTCCCCAATTATAGGCAGGAGTTTTTTATAAAGAGAATTTATATCCTAAATTTTTAGTGTTAAGTAATTTAGTTTGTACCATTGGCAAAAACCTAACATTTTGGTGCTCTCTACAGGGGCATTGAATACACTACACTGTCATTAGGTAGAGCTATTGGGCCAAACTATTACCTACAATGGATTAACTAATAACTCTCAGAATTTTCCCGAAGGTATGAAAACAATAAATTAGATACTTACAATTTACAATTCATACTTTTTATGCCCTTGATCCAACAATGAAAATGGAATGGATATTATTGACTTACTTAAAACAGGCAGAAAAATTTGTTTTATATAAATTTTTATGCCCAAAACTATTCTAAAATTTCTCTTCCTTCTACATCAGGTGGTTCTTACATAAAGGAAATAAAGACTTCAATGAACCAGAAGAAACCCCAGGTAATGATGAAAAATTTTATGGTATTAACTTCATCTCAGGTACTAGAATTTTATCTACATCAGATTCAAAGCAAACACAAGATTCTATTTTGACCAATTAGACCTCATTGCAATTATAATGAGTGATGTATTGCTTTAACTCTTACAGAATTGCTAAGATAAGAATAAACCAACTGATATGCCAAAACTTGGTAATGAAAGTCTTAAGTCATAGATAGTTAAAATTTGTGTCTATTATGAAGATTATACAGCACATTCTAAAATATAATATCCAAATTTTATCTGGTATAACGAAGCCACTGCTAGGGGGCTATTGACCAGTTCTTTATAGAGCAAAAAGACAATCTTTTAAATCCTAAAAGTCATGGTAAATATAATTGGACCATAGACTGACTAGAATGACATTCTGTTAGCTTATAGCCAAAGTTACACTTGTATTTAGGCTGGATAACCTATTCAAAATAATTTAACCGCCCTTATAACCCTTTCAGATTTAATTAAAGCTGGGTTGGGTGATTTAAAAAAATATAAAAGAATGAAAAATATGATTTATAAAAGTATTAAATTATAAAACTTTAATAACTATAAATAAAAAGACCAAATTTTATTTTGAAAATAAAAAAGCTGATTTCACAGCTAAAGTATTTTGGTTTTTAGCAATGGTTGGTCTAATACAAAAAAATCTCAATGAACTAAGTCTGGATCAGAACATGCAAGAGGTGTCCTGTTTAAATTATTGATGGAAAGAAATATGTTCTCCCATCCTTCAGCCTAAACAGACATAATTTTTGCTGCCCATAATGCTACTAGCATGGAGGATTCAAGAAGATCATAGAACTACTCAAGAAGAATTATTATTAGGAAAAGATTCATTTTGATATCTATGAAACCTTGAGTTGTTGCAAAGAGTGTCATGGTGAGAAGCCTTGAAAAAACTACTTTGTACCATCTTGTTCAGCCAAAATTCTCTTGACACGCTATTTCCAAAGACGTGATTGACCCATCCTGATTAACAATTTGAAAATTAAATATATAGTCATGGTAATCAATCACCTAATAGATGAAAAGAAGTCAAAGCTATTTGGGACATAGGAACTTTACTACCTTCAGTTTTGTCTTGGAGCAGGCCAAACATTGGCATGGAAGTCTACTATTTATATTGACATATAATGGTACAAACTTCACTGTGATTGTCCTTCAGAAACTATTTGAGCTAATGAGATTACAAAATGTGCTTTTAGTTCCATATTACCCAGAAACTAATGGTGCGGTTGAACAAGTTAACGTAATGCTTGTAGATATTCTTAAGAAGTTAATTCTCATAAGCCCTCAGAATGGAGTAAACCATCTGTTCAGCCATATTCGCTTACAATATCTCATACTACTTTTGGCATGAACATGTCTCCACTCAAACTGCTCTATGGGAAGCATTCAGCCTTGCACTGTTGCTATACTCCATAATTTAAGACCCCTTAAATTTGACCCATCTATTGTATATCAAGTGGCTTTCTGAAACTTAAATCAAATTTTAAGCCCAAGCCTTATATAATTTTAAGCTCCAAAAGCTTAACGAAAAGACCAGAAAAAATTGGTACATTTGCCTAAAAACATTGTCATTGAAGAAGTATTATTTTGTAGTACTCATGGTTCAGGATGGACTCAAAAGTTAAGCTAAACCTGGGTGGGCTATAAAATGTAGAAGAGAACCTCAAACTTTACCTACATGATTAAGAAGAAAATTCAGGACACATATGTAATCAACCCCATACCAAATTCCTACTAAGTTATAAAAAACTGGCCAATTGAGAAAAAAATATAGATTGATTAAATGAAAAAATATGTAAAGAGAAAAATGTTTATAAAAATGTTTTTATATAATGTTAATTGAAAAAATGAGATATATTAACTTTTCTTTCTCGTTGCAATCACTTTTGCAACCCATTCAATTCAAGACTAAATCTAGTTTGATAATCTCATAGAGGGATTAGTCTGCGCCCATATCTGGGAGCAGTTGGGCAAGCAAGGCAAGAAGAGCAGGCGGAAGGCCCGCGGCCTCTAACGTTCAAAAACGCCCTGGAGAATCCGGCGGAATAGAAAAAAATCTAAAAAAACTGGCGGTCACAATTTCCCTGGAGATACTCGCGTGGCAAGCATGATGCAACCAGTACATCAACACGCCACATTCCCAGCCACTTTTGTCGGTGGAATTTGGAGTCCATGTGTATCTGGACATCCAAAAAATGGCCCTATGGGAAAAATTTTGTGAAGATGTACACAAAATTTTCCCAACCGCGGTGTACATTGCACCTCACTCCATGTCGCGCAGTTGGCTGGACCTAGGTTTTGAAAGCAAAATAGCAGCAGATGAGGCTGCAGCGGTGCGCATAGTGGTCGACCTCCCCGAAGGGCAATGGGTCATCGAAACTAAATGCACCAGATGGACAAAATCAAACCAAATTTTCCTCATGTTTGACTTTTTGCCTACTACAGTAAAACGTGACATTTTGGAGCAACACCTGAAAGATGGTCTCACCATATATGGCAAAATACAATCTTTTGAAATGCAACATTTCATGCTGATGCCACACCTGTGCACTGGCAAAGCCATAGCAGTTCTGACCCCAACTGAGGAGATCGCGAAGGACCTAACCCAGATCCCGCACTCCACCTTTATTGATATTGCAGGGCACACCAACCACCCATTCCGGGTAACTGTGGACAGCGCGCCCCCCATTTGCACCCACTGTGACACGTTTGGCCATAAGGCACACGCATGCCCCATCAAAGAGGGCATCACATTCCAAGAGCACCCCTCGGCGGCCAAGGCCAGCGGAGAGGCATACTACAAACCAACCACAAGCACCAAGGAGGCTTTCCTGTGGGGAGCACAAGGCTGCTACCTATTAGTAAAGCCCATCTCCCCACAGGAGCGGAAGAAGGCCAAGCAGGCCTGTAGGACCATGGCCAAGGAAGCGGCCAAGGCCACCACCACCATCCCACACTCACAACGCCAGGAGGACATGGAGACCTTCATGGTGGAAGCAACTCAGGAATCCATCACCCAATCAGATTGGGAGGCCCATGCTGAATGGGCCACTCAATCCGATGATCTGATGGGAGATTCGATCTCACCCAATTGCTGCACCCAAGCCCCAATCAAAACTGACTTGGGACCTATCCCAACCAAAAATTTTTTTTGCCCCACTCGACGGTGCACCAAACTTATCCGCACTGAAAAAAATTTGTCTGACGTCGGGAAAACAAAAAGTGAAGGCCAAAGCCAATGCAACTCTTTCCACAAAAATTAACAAAAACCCTGATAGCATTGCTGCTAATACCCGCGCTGCTGTGAAAGCCCATGGGGACCTGGAAGAGGCTGGTGGGCCCGGGGGCCACCCCCTCACACCTAAGGTGCAATGGGGGAAACCTTCACTCTAGGGACACTGAATATAGCCGGACTCAAGGCCTCCCCATCCCAGGATAGGAAACTGAGTTTTTTACAAAACAATTTACCCGTGGATATCCTGGCCATCCAGGAGTCCCACTGTCCACAAGGTTCCGAGGAAGCTTTGAAAACAATGCTCCTACCATCCCTATCCTTTTGGTCAGAGCACTGTGGGGTGCTAATTCGGAAAAACAATTTTCTCAAATTTATATCTTCAGAAACATTCCAAATGGCCGAGTGCTTGTTGTCACCTTCTCATGGGCTGATGTTGCACACACAATCGTCAACATTTATGCCCCAAACAGTGCACAGGAGCGTTGGGAATTTTTCTTGTCGGTCAGATCCCTCCTGCTACCCCCAATTCTTTCCTAATTGGCAACATGAACTGTTGGCTAACCTCACCAACGGACCAGTGGCCGCCCTCACCCCATGCCCCACAGGGTCATGTAGAACTACACATTCTAAAAGCCACCCTTGGGTTAAAGGATGCGTTGCTGCGACATGCCCCACTGCTTGAAAACATGACGCGTCCCCACATCCACAATGGCCAATTAAGGTCCATGACCCGCATTGACCTTATTCTAGCGCCAGCGAAATTCCAACCCCACATCTCCCACTTCAAAACAACGAAAATGGAATTCTCCGACCACCGACTGGTCTCGATAACATACCACTTACCTGTCACAGTTGCAAAGGCCCCACATTGGTGCAAAATCCACCCCCCAGAGCTTGCGTCGCCAGGATTTTCCACGTGGGTGGAAGAGGCAACTTTGGCAAAATTGTTTGTTGCACCGTTTTGTGCGGACCCCATTGCCACATGGGCAACTTTCAAAGAAGACACCATCCGCCACTATTGCCATCTCTCATCCAGACGCTCACGAGCCACATCAGCAGTTATATCGCGCGCGCTGGCGGAATTGGCCCACTTGGAGTCCAACATTCCAGCCTCAGGATATAGCCCTGAATGGGGCCAGAAGTGGGCGGAGGCAGCTGCCCACCTCAACGCACTTGAAAGGCAACACAAACATCAGGTTTGTGTCCAATACAGGGCCACACGCATCACTAAAGGTGACAAGTGCACCGCATACTTCTTCAAAAAAATTTTGCACCACACCAGAGCGTGGCCTGCACACAGGTGTGAAGATCGGATAAATCTATTGTGGACACACTGGCCGAAGTGGCAATCAAAATGCAAAGATATTACCTTGAGTTATACCGAGCTGAACCAATTCAGCTGGCCAAAATGGCGGTATTTCTCGACAGAGCTCATATCTGCACTGTTTTCTGATACCTGGAAATAATGAATTTAATTACTCTAAACGAATTATGGACTATCATTCGCGGTGCGCCAAACCAAAAATGCCCAGGCCCAGATGGCATTCCATATGAGTTCTACAAAAAATATTTTAAATATATATCCCCATTGCTGCTAGCCTCACTCAACCAAAGCCTGTTGGAAATGCGCCTCCTACCAGGAGGACATGATGCCTTTATCGGTCACACTCTTCAAGAAAGGGGATAGGCTAGACTTAGCCAACTGGCACCCCATTTCTCTAACAAACACAGACACCAAAATTTTAACAAAAATCATGGCTAACCGTTTAGGGACTGTAGCATCTGCCACCATCTCTCCAGAACAATTTGGCTTCATCCCCAGAAGGTCAATTTGGGATAACATGCACTCTGTGGCTAATGTGTGTCAGTCCACATCCTCTGGGGCACTTGTATTCTTGGACCAACAAAAGGCCTATGATAGAGTAAACTGGGAATACCTTAGGGCCTGCCTCCAACAATTCCGCCTACCTCCCCGCTTCATTAACTGGGTGATGCTTCTCACGGAATCTGCAACAATGGCAGTGCGCGGCCCAGGTTTCCTAACGGAAGTAGTCCGTCCTCAAAGGGGCCTGCGACAAGGGGACCCCCTGAGCCCACTCTTATACAACTTCAGCCTTGACCCACTACTGCGAAATGTGAATGCCCAACTCACTGGGGTCCATGTGCCAGGCCAAACCCCAGTCAAGATGATGGCATTTGCAGATGATTGCGTGGTGGGGGTGTCTAATAACAAAGATGCACGCGCGCTTGAAGCCCTCATCCAGGAATATTCCCGGGTAAGCAACTGGCACTGAACGCCTCCAAAACCGAAAGCATCCTCCTTGGTCGGTTTCAGAACTGCTGGGCCCCAGCAAGTAGTTCCTAACCTGGCCCATCTGCTCGACCACGTCCACGCCTTACTAACTCGAAACACACCGCTCCACTGGTGCTCCCCTTTGTGCCACGACCTACTATAGGACCGGTACGCCATCTGGGCGTGTGGTTGGAGGCAGGTGGATACGCGTCAGCAGTAATGGAGTGCCATATACTGGACAACGTGACGAAGCGAATCGCCTCTCTCAGAGCCCACCCTACTACCCTCACTGGCAGGGTTGTTCTTGCCAACTCTATGCTCCTATCCAAAGTCTGGTTTGGAGCCCACGCCATCCCCTTCTCCTCAAGCTTCTTCAAATCCCTGTATGCTTTGCTACAAGGTTGGCTTTGGTCAGGCCGCCCTACATCAGTACGGCTAGAGGTCATGTTTGGCCCTCATCATCATGGTGGCATGGGCCTACTGGACTCTAAAGCCCATGCCGCCAAGATCCTAGGCACCTGGATTGCGGCCGTCACTGCTCCTACACTCCCATCCCAACACTGGTCCCGCGCGGCCTGCTCCAACTTCTCCCGAGCCTTGGGCCTCAACAATCAATCAAACCCCCACTCCCTGATGAAATACCTCGCATCACACACATCAGCCACAGGTCCTCACGGGACCAAAACCCACTACAAACGAATCCTACTCTCCATGCGAAGTGCAGAATGGAGAATTCATATTAGTGGACATACAACCCGAAGAGGCCGCCCCTCTCCTCAGTTCACACAAGAGGTACAGGGGCTACCCATCCATGATGGCGTGATCCCCATTCGACCCCAAGTCCTATCCAGGGTGGACTACCTGGACATGATGGACATCCCTTATTCCACTGAGACCCAAAAGACTATCTGTAAATACGCACACCATCCTCTGTTGCAGCCTCAAGTCCGTTCCCATGTGTGGCGCTGCCTGAGGCGGGTGTATCGTACAGCTGAGCGCTCTAATGCTTTACACTCATCCTGTGTCGTGTGTGGCCAGTATGGAACGCTGTTTCACCGCCTGAAGAAGTGCCCCACCTCTAAAGTAATATGGCGCGAAGTCAAACGTCTGCTAGGCCAGGATCAAACACATCCCTTCAGTCTGTCAAGAGATATGTTTGCTTCATCAATGGCCTCCCCCTCCCACCCTCCCTCCGTGCTCTGGTGGTTGCAATCGCCATGTGGACTATCCACACGATTGTCTTGGATGCCATCGCTGGATCCATCCCCACCCTCCCTGAAGCTGTCCACAGATTCTGGTCGCATTTGGTGGATCACTTTCAAGCGTGGATGTTTGGATATCTCCCACCGCGTCGCTGACAGCTGGTCTCCTCCTGGTTCCCAGTCTGGTTCATCAAATCAGACCCCTTCCTCCACACGTGCTCAATAGTGGCTACGGCCCCTTCACACGTTCCCTCCCCCTCCCCATAAGTGGCGTTTACGCTGGCAACAAGAGATAGCATCGCTTCTCTGGGGTGCCTCCCCTGGTACTAAGTTTTGTCTCATCTGAGTCATATTCGGAAGTGTCCATCCCATGGTCAGCCTTCCCCGCAATAAATTTAAAATATAAAATTTTAAAAAAATGAGATATATTAACGTTAATATAAGTAATTTTTTACCCACATTCAAGGAAAGGAGAATTGGACTCTTATTCTTCTTCTATATGTATTGATTCTGCCAAGTCCAATTGTTGAGATACAAAAAATGTTAGTATAAAACCAAAAGCATCATGTTCTGGTAGCAATAGATTCCCAGTGGACAATAGGGGGACACAATATTTATGATCACAATCTTATAGATTTTATATTCTGGCAGAAAACAAAAGCCCATGAGGAGACGGACTATAAGGAAGTCAGTTTAGTACTTATAATCTTAATGTTCAAAAGAAAAACTTGATAATCTTTTGACCGCCACCATTTGATAAGAGGTGGCACATGAAGTAATTGTCTATAAGTAATCTTCTTGGGATAATTATGCATAAGATGGCCAAGCATTGTCATCTTGGGAAAATAATCATCAGCACTATCCTTGTGCAGGACTCCAAAAGCTGATCTAACAGCTAAAATGAACTCAGACATCGTGAACATTATAAGTATTTAGTTTCAGCAATGAAGTATATTCAGGATGACTCCCAAGAGGAACTGACCAAAAATTGTTCACTTCCTCCGTGAACACTTCCAATTGAAGCAAATTTTAGGGGCACATAGTGATAACTTTGACCAAAAATTATCAAAGGGGACCAAAAAGTCATAAAAATTCATCCTTAATCACTTAAGTAAAGGCCTCAGAGAGGGTTGTTTAAGGACCCTAAGCTTTACATTTAGGCCAGATATTGGGGAAAATGGAGGGAAAAGATATACTTCACCAGGAGACCCCCATCTTGAAAAAGAGCCTCTAAAGAGAATTTTGATCCTCAGGGTTGAGGATATGACTAAATACTCCTTCTAGAAGACCTAAAGAAGAGCGTGAATGAATCTCATTACCCATAGACCTTATGACAGTTTATCCAGCTTGTATGACTCCTTCCACAATAATGGTATCTGCCCGAGTAAAGATAATTACTGTTGCCACAGAAATTGATTGGCTTAACTTTGGTTTCTTCATGGAATCCGCGACAAGATGCATTATTGTCATATGAGACAAGCAGGGGAATTTTTGTCTCTGCTTGGGAATAAGATTTCATTATAACAGCAATAAGTGGAGTTTAAACTGTTAACAAACATCAAGAAGAAAATTAAGCCTCAGGGTTTGTTTTCAGTCAAGTGTGGGAAAATTTTAGATTTTTTTGTTGGCTAAAATAGTAATCCTTTGAGAAAACCATCAAAGCTAGAAAATTACTCCCATTTATGGACCCTTGATCCTTCCTGATTCATCAGAATAATCTGATAAATTGGTCCACTAAAAGCTTCCTAAAAATCGACTTCTTTCTAATTATCAGCAATGTTAGCTATGATAGAATTATTTATGCCTGATTTGAGGCCACTTATGTGAAAATTGGTCCCACGGAAAAAATCACCTTTAAATTTTTAAATCAGTTCACCAACAATAATATTCTGAGGCAAAAAGTTGGTGTCAATTGTAAGAATTTAGCTATTAATGCACTTAAACATGGATCTCTTAAATAGAGCATAGTTCGTGCTATGAGTGGCCTACTGTTGTCTCAATTTGGGGTGCTTCATATTTTATATTTTCTTTTTTACAACCTTGGTTACTCGTCAAAATAAAATGAAACTCAAAGAAAATGTATTTTGGGATGATTCTGCATTGAGTAAATGTCATTATTGAACCTAAAAATATCCCCAGTTATTAGAGCAAATTGCCTTCAATCAGACAATAAAATTGTTATATAGTCAATTTATGGGTTTTTTCCCCATGAGGATTTATTCATATCCAATGACATGACCAGCAAAAATTTAACTTAATATGATTGAACTCATCTTTTAGACGAGTTTAACAAGGAGATGCCTGAAATGTTATAATACTGGCGCCTAGTGATTAATAAAATATCATTTGACCATAGATCATTTGTACTTTATGTTTTATAATTTATTAATCATCTTTTGTTATATATTGTCTATCTGTTGTCTCTGTATGTTAATACTGTTTGTATTAGACAAGTAGTGTATTTGCCTATGCTTCCCTTTGAGAAGTACTCAGATTATTTAATTGTCAGAGAGTAGACCTGATTTTATGAAAAGGATTCCTATTTTTGGTTATGAAGACATAAGGTCCCATAATTTTTATATCTATTAAACTGAAGAATGGTGAGCGCACTAGAGCTATATTTCTTTATCAAGGATTACTTAGGTGCCTACTCCCCAATTGAGATCAGAAGTTTTTTTATAATGAGAGTTTATATCCTTAATTTTCTTTGGTAAGTAATTTAGCTTGCACCATTGGCTAAAGCATAACTAATACCTTGCAACCAGTGCTGAAAATCCCTTCCAGTTAAATGTGCAGCGGAGAAGCTTCAGGGTTTTTGCCTTCCTGTAGTGCCCTACAGCTGTACCATTATTACTACTTGATTATCTTCAGGCTTTTGGACCTATGGAAACCATAAGTGTCTCTGGAATCATACCATATCATCCTTTATATGGTACCCCTTCATTATATCTTTTTGATTCAAATTTCATTTTGCTAGAATCAAAGTACTTTTGCTGATACAATTAAGAAAGAACGGTATTTCTGAACATACCATACATTTCTAGATTCTCCAGAGAAGCAAGCACAGGAGTGCACGCCAAAATGGAGGGTTGCTTAGATACATTTTTACCTAGAGGACTCACCAGATGGGTGTTACGCAATTCCACCACCTTGGAGTCAGAAGCTAAAGCAGGGTTTTAACTCAGAGCGTCAATTAAACCAATCTCCTTTCCTTATATAAACACATAAACACAAATCAGGAAAAGTTATCATGCTAACAGGTTTGCCGCAGGGTCAGGACATGAGGAGCCTTTAGTACAATAAGGTTAACTTATCAGCGCAAATTTGGAATGTCTGGGAATAACCATGCAGATGATGGCGCCAATATGTCATTGCTTCCACTACTGCAATATTATTTGTCATAAACAGCGTAATTAAGCAAAGTTAAGGACGTTTTATGTGAAAAATACTCTACAGGATGCTTAAATCCATCCTTGCCCACTTGTAATAGAGCAGCAGCAGGTAAAAAGATAGCAGCTCTAGCCACTAATCAATTTCATGTCTGTGTCCACGTGATAAAGAAATGAATTGTAGAGTAAGTTGCACTTCATAGCCTGGAAGACATCCTCCAGTGCAGAGAACCACAGATGAGTTTTGGCTTCACTAGCCTTATACAAGGGTGCCGCTACCTCTGAAAGACTCATATGTGACTTTTTTAAGTAAAGTGAAAGTCCCCAAAAGTTTTATAATCCTTTAACCAAGGTTGGTGTGGACCAATCACATATTGCATTCTTCTTATCTGAAGTTATTATATGCCCTTTTTCAAAAATGACGTTGCCTAAGAAGGTGGCCTGGGACTTACAAAAAAACTTACTGATTTTTCAACATCATTTGAGCCTATCTCAAATGCTCAATCACTTGTCTTAAATGGACCTCATGGGATTTTTGATCAAGGAAAACTGATTGTCATCCATGTAGACCACAGCGCATAATCAACAACTCTCCCAACGCTGCATCAATACAATGTTGAAAAATTGCAGGCACATTCTTAAGATTAAAGTCATCCTCAATTTAAAAAAACCTTCCTGGTACAGAATGCAGTGAGTCAATCCTGAACCTTCCTGACGCGGATCTGGATTAAGACTTTCGCAAAATCAAAAGTTGAAAAGGCTTTAACTCTCTCCACATATTTAGAAGTTTGTGCCTTCACAGGATAAAATGCAGAACAGGTATGATAAAATCAGATTACTATAATATACACAAGGACGTAGAGTCCCATCTGATTTTCCACACAGAAAGTGGTGATCATAGTAAAAGCATGAGCTGAAATATGGATCACCTTGATAGATGCTCTGTAACCCAAACATCTAAAGCTGCCTCATCCTAGAAAGTCAAAGGGTATATTGAGTAGAAAATGCGAACCATAGCAAAAAGTGAGTATGAATTCATAATCAAACTTGGAATGACTGGTAAGACATTTGTAAAAGCTACATCAAATGAAAATTTTAACCCTTAAAAAAGGAGGTAAAGTAACTTTAGAAGTGGGATTCAGCAGAGGTGCAAGGCTTAGTTTGTGACATCTGTCCATAAAGCAATTTGCCTTGAGTGTTGACTTCAAATAAGGGTATTACCAATTCCTGCCTACTCCTCAAAAATAATGTCATGGTAATGGCTTTCTAGTTGATTATGATATCTAATTTTCGCCACTACTCCACTCCCAATTTAATTGGGTACAGGTATTTTTGACTTCCAAGAAGCGGTCATCCAAGTGGCAATTGGTAGCATGATAATCAGCCAATTTCCTGAACTTTCAGTGTGGGAATACCTTTGGAGGCCCCTACCCTAACCATATCACCAGGTAAGCAGT
The DNA here is from genome assembly GCA_022478985.1 of Massospora cicadina. Lineage (NCBI taxonomy): Eukaryota > Fungi > Entomophthoromycota > Entomophthoromycetes > Entomophthorales > Entomophthoraceae > Massospora > Massospora cicadina. The sequence continues at coordinate 45,077 of JAKSZP010016125.1, read as the reverse complement.
GTAGATAAAGTTAGTCATCTAGGTTTTGATAATAACATTTTAGAGGCCACTATTCACCAGATTAGTCATTCTTAGTTTTCATAGGGATAGAAAGAGTAGCAGAAAGCTGATATATAAATAGTTTTTACTAATAGCATATAGAGTTAACAGTTCACCAGTAAGATCTTCATCAGGAATTTTATGCTATCAGGATAGGTTTATCATCAAATAATGGTGCAATAGTCTTTTGGCACCTTTGCTACTGAGGGTACATAACCCATAATATCCTCTTAAGTAGCATACTTAACATCATGAATTTAAAATTACCCTACCTTGACCTCCTGAAACTTGCCTGATAGGTTTTGTGGTTAAGCGTCAGTTCTCAGGGGTAATTTGCTAAACATAAATCATTTACAGAATGGACCCACAAGAGCTTATGATTGGTTCATTAGTATTTTATATTTGCTGTTAGTAAGGCGTTTCCTGTCTAAAAGACAGAATATTTGATCTGATAGCTGGATGGACGTCACTATTCATCACCATCCCATAAAGTCCCCCCTCTGACAAGGTGTTGGGATTTTAGAATGCCCACATCATCCAGCATAATTTACAATAGTTGTCTATTTGGTTTTATCTGCTAGGGTTCAATTATAATATATAAAAACCTATAGCAGTTTCGGGATCTAGTTATTTTATTGAAATTTAATTTTGGTTTATTTCCTTATGAGGTATTAATTAATTTGTCAGATTTAAATATGATGGATTATCAGTGTTTCATCAGAAATGATTTCTGACAATGTATGCAAGAGTTTTAATTACTATTTCATTTATTTAGGTAAGGTCAACCAGGAAATGTACACTTCCAATATAGCGAGGATAAAATAATAATAAAATGTGTATAATTAAGGACATTCAGAGGTTCATAGCCACTTCTGTTGCCGCCAGGACCACCAGGCTTATGAAGATAGGGAATTATGCTGACTTACCCTTGGATGCAGAATGAGTGAAGGAATGAGTCAATATTTAGGAACCATATGAGAAATATGAATTGATTATCCTTCTGTTGTGTGGGGCATGTCTAAAACAACCATGATTGAAAATGTTCCAATATATGGTAGTGAAAACGATTGATTACTTTCTGAAGAGTAGGCGTTGCTCCTGTATAATAATCTAATACTATAGTATGGATTGTCCATAGTGCTATTGCTACTATTAATGCCCATAAAGATGGATGAATAGGTGACTTCTTGTTGAGAGCAAACATGTTCCTAGCTAAACTAATTGACTGTCCATTTTCATGCAAGAATAGGCGCAAAGTCTCTTTTTCAGATAGCTACTGATGTTGGACATTGTTCTGGGTGGTGTATTAAGCTTTTATATTGGACACATATTGTGCATGAAGAGTGGGCAGCGTTTGATCATTCTGCCATGCAATACACTCTCTGCATGCATCTGTAGAAATGTTGTAAAAAATTTACTCTAAGTTGATTGTCAGCTGTCAACCCAGTAACCTTTTTACTGCACAGGTTTGATTTCCTCATGCACTTCATCTCTAGATCCCTGCTCGGATCTTTACTCTTCTCTCTGAGAGTCTTCCAATTATTGCCTTCTGCAATAATATCTTTTTTTTTTTTTTAGTACTAGATGGTCCCAACCCAAGGGGGGATTCATCGATGTTTATTGAATTACGCCTGGGCTCCTAAGAGCCTGAGGCGAGGGAAGGGGGGGAGGAGGCATCGAGAAAGGGAGGGGTTTGCGCGCCAGAGCCGTGCTGCAGTGACAACTGAGCGGGGGAGGGTTGGCGACATAGTGCAGACCTTCAGGGCCATCTCAAAGTGTACCTGAAAGTGGGTGATCATGTGTGGAAGGGTCCACACCTGCTGGTCAAAGGCAGCACGAAGGAAGGAGTTATGGATGGTCCAGATGGCTGTGGCATAGGCGAGGACACGGAGGGGTCGGTGGCAACCAGGCAATGTCTGCTCAAACATGAGGTCTTGCACAGGGTGTCCAGACCAGGGCTGAGCATGGAGGAGCGCGCGGGCCTTTGGCCAAAATGCGGCGACACCTGGACAGGTGAAAAACGATGGAGGTGGGAGTCAATAGGCTCCACACAGCGGGGGCAGCTTCGGTGCTGGAAGGTAGGGCCAGTCCGGTCCCCTGTCCTGTATGAACAGTGGAGCACTCTCCATAAGGTGTTGGACACCTTTGCTGACAGGATGGGGTGATAGACGTCCTTCCACAATTCCTTAAGGTCAAATCTCACGGAGGGAGGGAGGAGCTCAAGGAGTCTTGGGCGGATGGGAGGACGATCTTGGGGGTTGAGGCGAGTTGTGACAACTTGTCCATTGTGCACAATTGCATGGCGACGTGGGCTGAGGCCAGGGCCTTCCCTTCTGTATGGGAAGGCATGGTGGATCCGCGCGCCTACTCGTTTCAGGGCAAGGAGAGCCTGGTTCCAGTAGGGGGATGAGGATGGTTTTAGGCGATGGCCTGGGTGGTTTGTGAGCCACTCCCTAATGAGGTCAGAGATGCTCTAGGAAGACCCAGAGCTGCTGACACTGACTGGCGGAGGGCGGGCGCCCATTGGGGCATGGGGGTCGCGTCCCAGCAGACAATCGGCCATAGGAACTTCAGAAAGATTGTGGTGGCGTGGGATCGCGTGTCCAGAAGCCCTAGGCCCCCTTCATTACAGGGTCGGGCAATGGTTGAGAGGGCTATTGGTGGATGGTTTGAGCCCCAGATCCAACAGCGGAGGAGTACATTGAGCCGCGTATAAAAGGCATCTGTGAATGGGCAGACGTGCGCTAGGAACCAGACTTTGGAGAGGAGGAACACATTGGCCATCAGAGCTCGACCCTGGGGGGTGATGTGCCGCCGGTTCCAGCTGGCAATCCTGGAGTTAACTGCTGCAAGGAGCAAGTCCTCATTGTCTTTTAGCGCAACTCCTTGTTGGTTGGTGAGAACGCCCAGGTGACGGAAGGTACCGCGCTCAGGTTCAATACCAAATGGTGGGGGGAAGGTGGGGGAGCCGACCTGTACAACTGTTGTCTTGGAGGTGTTGACCATGGCGTTGGACGCCTTGGTGTACCTCTCAATGGTCACAGCAGCGAGGGCAACATCCCCAGGGCAGCCAAATGCAATGGCAGTGTCATCTGCAAATGCCATGGTGCGTGTGGGGGCTTTACCTGGGACCAGAATCCCTGTTAGCTTGTCCTGTAAGGAGGCCAAGAGGGGTCAAGGGTGATGTTAAAAAGGATAGGGCTCAGGGGGTCCCCTTGCCGGAGACCTTGTCCAACTGGTACTGCCACTGTAAAACCCATTGGCGCCAGAACTCTGGTGTGGAGCTGGTCATAGAGCGATGATATCCAGCGCCTAGCTGCGGGTGGGAGATGGAAGCGGGCCAGGGAAGCATCAATATACTTCCAGGCTACCCGATCATATGCTTTCTCCATATCCAGAAGAGCCACAAAGCCATTCACCTTACGAGAGTTAGCAGTCAAAGTCACGTGAAGGTCATTATAGTTGTCCCATAACGACCTCCCCGGAATAAAACCGTACTGGGATGGGGAGAGGCGAGGTGACACCCATTTGGTGATGCGGTTGGCCAGAAGCTTCGTGAAGAGCTTGTGGTCTGTGTTGATCAACGCTATGGGGCGCCAGTTCGCCAGGTTCTCACGGTCTGACTTCTTGTGAATGAGGGTCGTGATTGAGCCTCTGGAGTCGGGGAGGACCTCGCCATTCACCAAGAGTGCAGCGAAGAGGTCGCGGAGGGTTCTGGCTATCACTGCAGGTTCCAGAAGGTACACCTCAAAGGGTATTCCATCTGGGCCTGGGGCTTTAAGCCGTGGGGATTTCAGAAGGGTTTCCATCACCTCCTGGATGGAAATAGGCGCCAGTAGAGCCTCATCAGCCCGTGGGTCAATGGGCGGCTCTGGAGCCCGCCACAGGAAGTCTTGGATGTCCGATGGGTCCACCTGGGTGGCATGGAAGAGGCTGGAGTAGAAGCGGTGTAGTTCCTGCGTGATTTTCTCCTTATCTGAAGTGGTTGTAGTGCCAATTTTCAGTGCAGTAATATCCTGCGCTGTTGACCGGGCTTTCTGTTTCTGAAAGAAGAAGCGGGTGGGGCGTTCCCATTGAGCATAGTAACGAGATGTTGTAAAGTTTGCTGCCCGTTCTTCCTGCAGTGTGAGCTCAAAGCGGAGTGCTTCCTGCGCCGCTTCCCAGTCTTCCAACCATCTGGGAGAGGGTGAAGGCTGGCAGTTTCGCTCTAGATGTCTGATTCTGGCTTCCGCCCTTTTGACTCTGGCGCGAGCTGCAGTCATCTGGGCTTTGGCACAGTTGTAAGCAACGCGGGTGATGCCCTCCTTGGTCACCGCACATCTAGCCTTGTGGTCAAGCAGGTGGGGTGGGGGGAGGTGAGAGTCTCTCGGATGGTCATAGACAGCTTCTCCTTAGTGAAGGGGTTGTTGAGAAGAGCTGGGGCAACCCTAGGCCAGAACCTACGCGACGGTCTAAGTGTGGTGGTGAGGACAACGGTGAGTGACCTGTGATCACTCAGATGGTTGTCACGAGAGATGGGAGAGGAGACGCGGCCAATTAGCAGGGGGCCAATCAGTGCCATATCTATGCGTGACGCTGACTGGAAAGCTCCTCCATCATACTGGATCCTAGTCATGCAACCTAGGCCAGACGCGGAGGGTGGAAGCGCATCTATAAAGCCACTCAGGCGAAGGAAATCCTGGAGGCGACTTGATCCAGGGCGTTCCTTTGCTGCAGGGGGGTAAGAGTCACGGACGCGACTTATGGTTGTGTTGAAATCTCCTAAGAGAACTGTATTCCGTGGGAGATTGAGTTGGAGGAGCTCTTCCAAGAGCCGATTTTGCTCCTGACCTGCATTAGGCAGGTAGATGCTTGCAGCGAAGAAGGAGAAGTCAGGAGTGGTGAGTTTGGCCAGTATGAGGCGGCCACCTAGATATTGTGAAAAAGAATGGGTTTTAACCCGGGGATTCAAAACAATAAGGGCGGCATGGTTTGTCCAGAAGGAGTTGCCTCCAAACTGTTCATTCCATGCAGATTGTTCGTGGGGGAGGATATGGGGCTCCTGGACAGCAGCGATGTCAATTTGTGCTGACCTGAAGTTTCGGAGGAGGCGGGCTCTCCGCTTAAAGTCCCGCAACCCATTTGCGTTGATGGATTGCAGGGCCAGGGTGCTGCCATGGGGACTCATAGCTGTTCCCCTCCATGTCCTGGGGGGTTGCCAGCGCTTAAACCTGCTGCTGTGAGGCGGCTAGTTTTGAGTCCTTTAGCTTGACTATTAGCTGCAATCCGTGAGGAGCGTCGAGGGTTCTGAGGGGAAGGAGAGGGTGGGGGGCGGAGGACCCAGTAAGCCAGCCTAGGATGCTGCCCCCGCTCCGTTGCAGGGGAAGGACCTGAGGGTGCTCAATGGTGACCTCCGCGGTGTCCCCATTTGATGAGTCTGAGTCCATATTCACTTCCTCCAACACTGCAAAGGATCCGCGCGAAATGGACTGTGGGGTTGGGGTAGGACTCTTTGAGGTGGCACTTCTACTGCAGGCCGCGAGTTGCCAGTCCATGCTGGTGGGCATAGCTCCATTGGGAGCTGAGGGCTGATGCGATAAATCGCTGGTGGGGGTTGGTGGGGGTGCCGCGGAGCCCTGAGTGGGGGTGGCTGACGAGGGGCACCCTGTGGGAGATGCCTTGCGCTTGGTGAGAGAGGGAGTTGACTCTGGGAGATTGGAGGGGGTGCCCATTGGAAGGGGGGCATGAGCGCGAAGGTATCCCACACCAATAGTGGGGTTAGCTGTTTCAACTGCTAGGCGTAAGGCCTCAGGGGACAGGTCTTGAACAGGAACCCATTGTGTGGGTTGTGGAATTGCTGCTGCAGCCATGTGGGATCGTTTTTGGCCTGGTTTAGGCCCCTGGGTGGTGGCTAAGAGGGCTTGTTTTCGAGCTGTGCAGCCACTATACAAGTGTCCAAGGGCGTTACACCATGAACACCGGGGGCGCGCCTGATCAGGGTCGACAAAAAGATCTCAGGGCATGCCCCAACTACCGCCACACGAGGAATAACCTTAATGTTACGGGATACAGTGGGGGAAGGGGATGAATGACGCCCTAGCAGTGCGAGCTCTTTGAGTGGGAGCATAGTAAGAGGGGACGCTAAAGTCCACTGAAAGAACAGACCCAAACTCCATTAAACCACGATGGAGTGCCAGTTTAAGAGACTCAGGATCAACAGTCGTTGGTAGGTTGGAAAAAGTAACCCATGAAATTTTCTCCAGGTGAGAGCGTGTGCGGGAGATGCGAAGAGATCCGCGTGGAATAATGACCTGGAGGGTGGCAGCATGGTCAGCAAGGGCAGCTTCAGTGAATCCCACATCGATGTAGTGGCCCTCCACTGATTCATGGATGGTGGTGTTAATAGGGAATGTCTCCGCAATCGCTGCAAAGTATGAGAAGTAATCCTCTGTATAGAATTCAACAGGGTTATGCCCATAATAAAGGCGAATTGCGTGGGAGAGGGTTGAGCGAGGTAGAGCTTTTTGCGCTCTAGTTTCGGCCCATTTCTTCTTAACATCGGCAATAAACGCCACTTCACGGGGATCTGCTTTGGGTAGCGTTGGTGCCAGAGGTTTTTGCCACGCCCCAGTGGCTCCTTTGGTGCGTTTGTGTTTGCTTTGGGCTGCAATTGCAGGTTGAGTGTGAGCTGGTGGTTTGGACAAGTTTGCGGAGTTCCCTTGTTTCTGGAATGTTACAGCAGTTGCTGGCATCATATTAAATTGAGGGGCGGTTTGTTGGGCCTCGCTAAATTGGGGAGGCCCATCCAGATTGGAATTAACTCCAGCCAGTTGGGAGGAGGGAGATGTTTCATCACCATCCCAATCTATTTGGGTAAATTCAGCCCGAGTATTTGCTGTGATTTCGTGGGCAAAACTCACTGGCTGATTGGTGAATTGGTCGTTTTCAGCATATTGAGATAAAGTGCCGACTTGAGAAGTGCCGATTATGGGGTTTAAATGGGACGGGTGAGATTGGAACTGGTGTGAAGTTCCAAAATCTGAACCATTTAAATCCCCATTGGGAAGAGTATATTGTCCCAATTTGGTGCTTAGTGAACCAGAATGTGCGGCTAATCCAACCTTACATCCGAGGGTTTGGGGGCCAGGTGATTGTTGGGCCTCGCTAAATTGGGGAGTCCCATCCAGATTGGAATTAACTCCAGCCAATTGGGAGGAGGGAGATGTTTCATCACCATCCCAATCTATTTGGGTAAATTCAGCCCGAGTATTTGCTGTGATTTCGTGGGCAAAACTCATTGGCTGATTAGTGAATTGGTCGTTTTCAGCATATTGCGATAAAGTGCCGACTTGAGAAGTGCCAATTACGGGGTTTAAATGGGACGGGTGAGATTGGAACTGGTGTGAAGTTCCAAAATCCGAACCATTTGAATCCTCATTGGGAAGAGTAGATTGTCCCAATTTGGTGCTTAGTGAACCAGAATGTGCGGCTAATCCAACCTTACATCTGAGGATTTGGGGGCCAGGTAGCTGGGTATCGCCCCTCATGGAGGGAGCCAGAAACACGGCATCAGCAATAATAGATGGGGCTGAATTAGCTGACACAATGGGGGAGGTGAATGTCTGGATGGGCTGAGTTGCATTCAACTGAGCAGACGCCATTAAAACAGCGTGGGTGATGGCCTCCTTGGTTGGAGGGGGCCCAGCGGGTTGGTGGGAGGCAGCACACACAGAGCTGTTAGGCGTGCAGGTTGCAGAAGTGCGATCAGGTGAACTGGCGCTAGTTGGAGTAGCTCCAGGTTGGGGGGTGGTGCCTGCTTTCATGGCTGCTGCTTGAGAGCGGGTGATTCTGGTTGACCCTGAGGTGGGTAACCGAGGGTTGCTTCGTTTGGGGGTGGTGCTGGCTCGTTTGGCATAGCCTGCGGGTTCTTTTGCGGGGTTTCCCGCCATTTTTGCTAATAGTTTTCGTAAATCTCTTTAGTGGAGCTAAATTTCAGGCTGAATTGATTTTCGAAAAGTGATGCTTAGCAGAAAGAGATTTCGCCCTCCTTCTGCAATAATATCCTTGAGATAGAACAACACAATAGAAGCTGATAGTCTAACTATACACTGAATCAATAATATTACTGTAAACTCTAAACTCTGTAAAACTACTTTTTATCTAAAATCTGGGATTTTTTTATTATAGTAAATCTTAAAGAACTATATAGTGGGGAATTCAGCTGTCTAACCCTCAGCTGACACCCCTTCAATCAAATGGCAGCCGTTGCCATTGAATCACCCATCCTTGTCTTGGCAGCTATGGTATTCCCCATTCTGGCTAGGATTTCATCATTAGACATCCTTGAGACCTCAAAGGAAAGAGTTGGAAAACGTGTCCCTAACGTTTTCCTCTCTATTTAAGTGAACCAACCATAATCGGCTAGCGACCTGCTTAGGTAATGTGACTTATTACCCATTATGGCAGGTCACTTCACCAACTGATCGATTTGCTAGTTGCAGGTGGCATCACTTGCCTTGCAACTTACTCCTTAAATTCCCAATCAGTCGGTGATGAAACCTGAACAATCCTAATTGGTACACCTGATAATTAACCACTATCAGATGCCCCTATTTTATTGGCAACTACGCCCAATGAGATCTTAAGTATTCATTTGGATCAATCCCCGATGGATATGGTCAGGCGAATATCCCAAATCCCCTTCTGTAGTTCCTCCAAAACTTGGGCCAACCAATTTCCAATTCACTTCGCCTTAAGGAATTTTCCCCTAGAAATACCAGGTAATCTAGCAGGCTGAGAATATGGGCAAAAATACCAACAAATGTGCACATACACTGGGTTATAGTAGTGAGCGTTAAGTATATCCAGACCATTCTTTGGGTCTCTAGACTGTATTATATGTCTTATGATCCAAGTAATCAATCATGGCAATAGTACTCGGGTTTTGGTTAATTATGTTATCTGTAACTACGTGGCCATTAGCTTCTTGTCTGTAAGTTAGGCTTGGGTGACCTTGATGACTTGTCTGGCCACTTATATGGAACTTTCACTCTTCTCTTCTCATAGCTAAAAGTATTCATTTTTAGTGTACAGGAGTGCCAAGCGGTCGTGTAGTGGTTTATAAGATGCCATATACTTAATGTATGAGTTTGGATGAGCTTTTGATCTGATAATCATAGTGCTCGTGCAAAATTAGATCTTACTTATCTAGTCCAATGTATTTCAGAAGGATTTGAACAATTCACCTGAGCTATCCAGGATCCTATTATATGAATCGCTTTCTATATATTTAGTTAGCCCTATACCTCCATTCTCATAGGGCCAAATTAGAGCTTATAAGGCGCACATTGGCTTTATGGTTAGACCAAAGCCATCCATGTATTAAGGCATATATTGTGTTAAAAAAGGATGGTGAATAAGCAATTGAATAGACCGTAAACCATAAAATTATATCATGGAATTGGCTATCACACTCGTCCAGTTAGACCTGTTTGATGTCCAAGTAAGGAGCAATGCGTTTTGTTATTTTATCTAGCTTGGATTTTCTATCATGGTGTTGGCGTAGCCTCCTGCCTCAAGCCATATCCCCAAGTGATGGAAAGGTCCAGATGCCAGCTTGGTAGTGAAGGGAAGTTCTAGTGGGGTAATTTCTGATCTTTGCCTCCTATGTCTGGTGAGGAGTCTTGATGTTGTATTGGTCTGTTGACCCAGGGTAGATGGTGTCCAATGAGCTTTATAATTCCTCAGAGGTATAAATTCAGTTTTCCAATATTAAGTGATGCATTGATTATGGATGGGTATTCTTGTATCATTTTCTCATGTATGTGAGCATCCTGGTTGCTGTAGATATCCACCACACAGTCGTCAGTGAAAGCCATTGTTTTGACTGGTGGTTGCCAAAACATTGATTATATTAATGATGGCACTTCTCATCCAGATTAGGGGATTAAGACTAAAATTATATATTTGAGGGCTTAGAGGGTCCCCTTGTTTGAGTCCCTTCCTTGGAAAAACTAGGGTACCTATAAAAACCTGCTCCGCACACAGCCATGGTGGTTCTCTGTGAACAACATCACTAGTTTATAACCCTATTAGGGGTTTGAATCTTTTAAGGCAGGCTTGAGTTAAGTCCAGTTCACCCTGTTGTATGCCTTCTGTTGATCTAAAAAGACAAGCGCTCCATAGGCTTTAGATTGACAGACATTTACAACTGTGTAATATTTTCCTATATTGATCTTCTTGGGAGAAATCTGTATAGTGATGGGGATATCACAAAAACTTGCATTTTCCGCAATCTAGTTGCCCATAATTTTTGTAGATATAATGTGTCAGTATTAGTTAGGGAAATTTGGCGCCGATTGTATAGGTTTAGTTTATCTTCTTTTTTTAAAAAGTGACTGTGTATGCATCTTGCCTCCAGTTAGAAGGCATGCTCCATAGTGAACTTATTCATGGAAGCTAAAAGAATACTAGATGTTATAAATTTGGATGTTAGTGTTAGGATCCGTCATGTTGTTTGTACAGGTCAAATTCACTGAGCAACAGACAGACAATGTGGGGATCGTCAGTCCTTCAGACAGACTTATAAATATACTTAAAAAATATAGCAATTGCCCAAATCGAAACTTTATTTTATTTTTAGTAAATACAGCAACAATTTGCTGTCCCATTTCTTCTCTACTACTAACAACCTACCTCTCTCAAAAGCCCATCTCGCTTATATACAGTGGCTTGAGGTGATACTGCTCTCATGGCTTGGCTTATTCTATTCCGCCAATTCTCCTCAAATTTGGCTTGTTATTACTAATCCTCTGTCACCCTAATTGTAGGAGATTTACTTTGTATTTTCCAAATGTTGACATTGCATTATTGCCTTATTGCCTTATATAGAGGCAATCCAATAAAACCCATTAAATACAATAAAAACCCGTTATATAATAATATCACCTCATCTTGAGGCACTCAAATAATCATAACTGATATCATTTTTGGCGGATTATGCCATAGCTATCCCACAATTATTGTTCAATCATATTGGAATCGCAATATTACCCCCTCCTTGACTGGACAATAAGATCTTATTGTTTTAAGGTCAGAGGAACTTTGTGTGTACTTGGTTAATAATCTGACTTCTTTCAGGATCCTTGATGGTATACGCATCAACTCCAGTTTTCTCTATAACTTCTAATAGACCAATCCAGATACTGTCCAGCTTGTGTTTCCACCCAAATCCATGTTGGTCATGGAAGAGAACCACATCCCCTTCCTTTAATGGCGCCAGACCGCTATAAAAAACCTGATCAAAAGCCTGATTCCTGCTCTTCTTGGCTAAGCTGAAGGAATATGCTTCAGTTTGCAGTTTGATTAGAATGTTTATGAGAATAGTCAGATAGTGATGGTGTTCTAGTCCACTGGTATTTTCTACGCATGAATAAAGTAATGCCGGAAGAGCTGGGTGTCAGCTGTATACTAGTTGGAAGGGATTCTTCCCTGTGGAAGAATGGTAACTAATGTTATAGGCGAACATGACAGTGGAAAGGGGAGAGCTCCAATCACAAGGTCAATCCATTACTAATTTTCATAGTATGTTCACCAAAGTTACATTCACCCGTTAGATAATTCTATTAGATTTGGGGTGATATGGTGGCATCAGAACCCCGAGGATTCCCATAAGCTCATTCAGTTTGGGTAGGATGTGTGAGGTGAGGATGGTTCTGTTGTCAGTGAGAATATAATGAGGGCAGCCATGTTGCTGAATGATTTATTCCATCATGAACCTGGCCACAGAAACCAACCCCAAGTCTCATATTGCATTTGCTTCAACCCACCGTGTCTAGTGGTCAATAGCCACAAGAGTTTACTTACACAGTTGGATCCTGTTTGCAAGGGCCCAACAACACCAAGTGAAACCGTGTGCCAAGCAAATTATAGTTTCACTAACCAATATGACGTTGTACGATTAAGAGGCTTCTACACTTGGCATTGATGGCAACAGGAATTAGTTTTGAGCACATAAAAGCTCATACTTTCCCAATAGTACTGGGGCATAACAACTTTATAGTCTTATGCACTCCACCATGCCTGACTGCCTTGTGCGTGTTCATAAAGATTCCCAGTCATGCTGAGGGGCGCGGAAAATTCACCGTGGAATTGCCAATCCACTTGTACAGTTTCCCATTCCGTTGGAAGGTATTTGTTTGCATCTCATTTAACACTTTGATCACTTGGGGCAGCTCATTGTCATATTTTCCGCTGAGCATCTTATTGTACATTACTTGCTGAGGTCCGCTGTCACTGCAATAGTTAGTAATTGAGATAAACAGTCAGAGTTCTGATGCTTTACTCCTGGACAATGGAGAGTCTAAAATTATAAACCTGCAAATTAAGAGCCCATCAAGCCAAATGGTCTTCAGGTTCTTTGAGGTTCTGCAACCAGCGTAATGATGCGTGATCTGTTACAACTTTAAACTATACCCCATGCAGATAGACTCTGAATTGCTTATATGCGTAGATCACTGCTAAGCACTCCCACTCAGTCACAGTATAATTATGCTCATGATAATTCAAACTTTGACTACAGTATGCTACCGGATGCTACTCTCCCTCATCACCTTTCTGAGAAAGTACAGCCCCAACAGCGGAGAGAGATGCATCCATCTGAACAATAAACTCTCAATTAAAGTTCAAATACTTTGACACCGGTGCACTGATCAATGCCATATGGAGTGTATCAAAAGTGGTATGACAATGTTCTGTCCATTTGAACACAGCGTCCTTTTTTAACAACTCGAATAGTGGCCCCCCAATATAGCTAAAATGAGGGATAAAGCGCTGGTAGTAACTGACCATTCGCAAAAACAACTTTATGTCACGCTTACTATTTTGGAGTAGTTATTTTGCTGATGGCTTCCACCTTAGCTGGCTGTGGTTTCAGCCCAGTTCAGTTTATCACAAATTCCAGGTATTACAACTGATCTTTGAAGAAAATAAATTTTTGAGGTTTAATTTTAATGTTAACCTCAGCCAGCCATTGGAATACTACTTCTAGGTGGTTGAGATGCTCCAAAAAGGTTTGAGAGAAAACATCAATATTATCAAGCTATACAAAGATGCATGACATTTTCAGTTCACCAAGGACAGTATCTACGGCTAGCTGAAACGTAGACGGAGTATTGCACAGCCCTTGAGGCATCTGCATCAGTTGGAAAAGGCCTTTTGGAGGTGATTTCAGCTCATCTTTGCTGTTCCGCAGGAGGTAACTTAATATTCCAGTAACCTGATATCAAGTCCATCACAGAAAAATAATGGGATCCCCCTAATAGATCCAAAGCATCGTCAGTTTTTGGCTAAGGGTATGAATCCTTTTTTGTAATACTGTTGAGCTTCCAGTAGTATATTACTATGTAGTTGGTGCCATCATTCTTTTTTATAATTATAAAAGGCGAAGCCCATGGGCTTTTGGACGGCTCTTGCATCCCTTGCTCTAGCAACTTGTCAATTTTATTAGTAACAACATCTTACGCTGCCCATGATTGGTAGATCAGCTGAGACCTTATAGGAGGTTGATCTCCTGTGTCTACTTGGTAGACCACCCCTGAGCACACCCTAAGTCATGAAATTCGAGAGAATAAATCCCCTTATACTTCTGAAATAAAGCTATAGCTTGGTCTTTTTGTTCTTCTGATAGTTTTTATTAAATTACTCCACGGTACCACCATTAGTACGTTGGCAGGTGTCTCAGCCAATAGACCAAATTCATCCTATGACCCAAAATCATGAACCTGGTGACCTTGTCTCGGAATCAGATGTAAATATGCCACAATTTGGTGTTGGCGGATTTGCATTGGTCACTCTGGAAATTTGCCAACAAAACCTTAGCCTCCCCATGTCCCATAAGTATAATACCTGGAGCCACATGCGGCTCAAATTGTGTTTGATGATAGAGACCAATGACTTTCCCATATAACTCACTAGGCACTTCCACCTCTAACTCAGAGTTCACTAGGACTTGATGACTATAAGGTATAGATATGGGCCATGATGATCAATGAGGTATTTCTTGATATTCATATATATGGTGGGGAAGGGGTCAAGTCTTTCTCTTTAGTCGCTGATAGTGAACTGGCATCACTTCATCACTATAGGCAAGGGTGAATTGGCTCATATGCACCAGATCCTTTGGTACTTCACTAATGGTAAAGTAAATTGGGATCCGCTGACCCAGAATGGCGAGGGTCTCATCCATCATATTAATGACAGACCCAAAACAGCGCAAGAAAGTTGTCTAAATAACAGGTCATAGATGTCATCTGGCAGCACACTTGCCAGGGCTACAATGACAATGGACCCAAAGCGCAGAGGTATCGCACTGTAAGCCCTCTCATAGATGGTGCTTACTGCTCCAACAGTTCTGTACACCATTCGATGGTCCACATCAGGTTTTAACGTCAACTTTGCCATCAATTAGTGGAAACTATGTTGACTGGAGCACCAGTATCTATTATAGCACGAACTCTATTTTTTGCTACAAAAATATCAAAGTATATGCACTCAGAATTAGAAGAATATTGACTTTTTAATACGTGAAAATTTATGAGCTCTCTTTTTCAAGAAAACTCATTATCCCCTCACTGACTTGAGGGTATTATTTGACAATGGCATCTACTGGAAGGGCAACGTTTACTCCTTTCAGAGATGGCGCATCTGTGGCAGAATCAAATTTGTCCAAGGAAGCTTGATCAAGCATTTGACAGGCATATGGCTTTAGTTGTTCAGGGGACTCTTCTTCTGCCGCTGCCTTGGCTTGAGCTCAGTTTGCTATATTTACTCCTCTGACTGGCTGCTGATACAGAAGTCCATCATCATACTGAGGGACTTCTGCAAGGTATACTACTATAGATTTGGGGACGTTTTGAGTTTGTATCGCAGAGTTAGAGGGTCCTGTCTCTAATCCGCTCCATTTTTTCCCTGATAGTATTGATCTTGGTGTATGTAGTTCACATGGCGATTATGGCAGAATTTTGTCAAATGACCAGGGCGACCACATTTGTAGAAGTTAACCCCACAAGAGCCACGTCCTTGTAATCATAAGAGTCCATACTGGAAAGTTTGGGGTCATTCAGCATAACCAGCCCCAGGTTGGTAAGCTGATTGTTGATGGTCGGCATAGCTAGGTCCTGTCAATAACTGGGTTGCTGATGGTTTTCATTGGCAGCCCATTGTTACTGATTTAATTATTGAGTATAATTTGGCTAAGGACGAGGCGCAGAGTTATAGAAAGGACGAGTATTACTAAAAGGAGCTGGAGTCAGAAGATAATATTCTCTTGAATAAGAGGGTGCAGTAGCAGTGGTAGTCTTCTGTTCCATATTTGGTGGCGGAAAGTTAGGGGATACATGATGCAAAAACTGTACAATTTTGAGCAGAGGTACGTCATAATTCAGGAGCCGCGAAATGACATTAGGAAGTTCATGAAATGGCTTCACCATGGAGGTCATGGCAATGCACACGTCAGCTTCCGCTAAGTACCCTGCTCCAATCAGCACATGGGCTTCTGTTGTAAATTGATCAGCAAACTCCAGGAGAGTCTCATTTTAATGGATCCAATTGTTAAGCATTCTGCTTTTTGCTGCAACATCTTTGAAGTACCCCCAAACAGGCGGAGTACAGTATCCTTTATGTCCTTATAGGTGACAGAGCTACTTGGGAGGTAACAGGTGACCTAATCAGCGCTTCTGACATCCAATGCAGATATTAATAACTTAGCCATCCATCTATCAGATGCACCTTCCGCTGAAAACTCTTACCGTTTGAAGAACCCATGAATGTTCCCATTGTGGTCAAATGGAGGTATTTTTTCTATATTGACCTCCTCATCCCATTCATAGGGTTTTGGGCCATACTGAGGAATGGGTCAAGATCCAAAAGTGGTTTCTCGATGAGGAACAGAATTAGCAGAAGTTGTGATGTCTGCCGCTTTAAGGTATTGTGACCTTCTGACATAGGTGGTACCACCATTACTTGAGGGAAGTGTCATTCCAACTCATATTTGTATCCGGTACTACCATCCTGGGTGTAGTAGCTCTAACCATAGTCATATTCTTCCTTGTATGATGCCCCTTCTTGATGGTCATCCTTGTACAATCAAGAAGACCAAGAGGTATTGAACAATCTTAATTCTGCACACTGCAGCCGTTCAGTGGTATCACTAAATCAGTTGGCGAGTTCTTTGTTTTGTTGTCTCAAGATTTGCATTTGGCTAAACGTACTATCAAGCTGGTGCATGATAGCATCTAATTCTTGAAGAAGTTCATCTTGGTTTTTGAGCTCCACATCTAAGGTAAATTTGAGTTCCTCATATTCAGCTATTGCAGTGTTCCATGAAGATTCCCCAGCAACACAGCTTGTGTAAGGCATGACTGGCAACTGGAGTTCTGCGACGTTAGGTGGTTGGTCAATGGGGCCCCTGTAGTGAGCACCACTCTTTTAAATTCAGACAGTATTTTTAGGATACGTCATGTTGTTCATATAGGTTAAACCCACTGAGCAACATACAGACAAAGTGGGGATCGTTGGTACTTCAGACACAAATAAAATATACTTAAAAATAAGAGCAATTTCCCCAATTGATTCTTTATTTATTTTTATTAAATACAGCGACCTTTTGCAATCCCATTTCTTCTCTACTAATAACAACCTACCTCTCTCAATTGTCCATCTCGCTTATATACAGCGGTTTCAGGTGATACTGCTCTCATGGTTTGAATTATTCTATTCTGCCTATTCTCCTTGAATTTGTCTAGTTATTCTCTAATCCTCTGTCACACTAATTGTAGGTGATTTACTTTGTATTCGTCAGATATTGACATCATCTTGTTGCCTTATATAGAGGCAATCCAATAGACCTGTTATATCCAAAAAAAACCCATTATATCCCAATATCACCTCATCTCAAGGCACTCAAATAATCATAACTGATATCAATTTTGGTGGATTTTGCCCTAGCTGTCTCACAATTATTGTCCAGTCATATCAGAATCATGACACTAATATGTTAGTAAAGTATTTATTATAATATTCATATGGAAGCCCACCAGGTCCAGGGCATTTCCCTCATGGTGCACTGTGTACCACTTCCCAAAATTCCTCACATGATATTAAATTGATGAAATTGTTGGTAATTGAGCTGTCAATATGTACATTTGTGAGAAATTTTTTGATCTTCGCTGGTTCAACTGAGTCATATATATAAACATGTATAAAACCTTTGTACTTCGGTCACAACTTCCTCGGATGTTTCCACTATGGATGTATCCAGTCATCATACCCGTGTGCAGACTATTGTGTTATTTTTGGCATAAAATTGATGAAAAAACTAACTTGAACAAGTTTTCCGTCTTTTAGGTTTCTTGCTCTATAATTGAACAAAAATTACGGTGTTGGTGTTACACATATCAAGGTGTGTAGACCTGCAGAAACCCCTGCCCATCTGCGGTCCCATCCAGGACTGTGTTTAAGCATGAGACATTGTTTTCCAAATGATTAAATTTGGCCATGGGTCGTTTAGTGATGGATGAAGATGCCTTGTATCTTCTTGATGTTTTATGTTTAATCTGCTGTTTTTTAGCACTAGTGGTGCCCAACCCAAAAGGGGGAGACGCCACGCATCTTAATTTGCAAACAGACAAGACAAAGGAGTTTATTGTAAATCGAAAATTTCTAATATGTCACCGCAGATAAAAGCCTAGGAAGCCATATCAGATGGTGAGGAAGTATTGGGGATACTTTTGTCCAGTGCCCACTTTAGATGGCAGACCATGGCAGACAACATTGGGCTAGGGAGATCAGTGACATGTGGCATAAAGTGTTATAGTTGTGGGGTTCTACATTAATGAGGCCATCAGTGTCCATTGCCTCAATGTATTAAGAAAGTTGATGCCCAGCAAAAATGATGAGAGCATGCAAACAAGTAAATACTTGATGCGCCGGTAGGTTTCATAAATTTTGGGATGAAAAGAGAAGTTTTTTTTGCATTGACGCAAGTGTGGCTTTCACCAAAAGCAAGTCCTCAATTTCATACTTCACATCTTCTAAAAATCAGGGGAAAATTGGGGATGGAAATCCATCAACAAGTGGCTCCAACGCCCCATGAAGATGCTGGTGAAGTAGGGCATTAGTAGGGGCAGCTGCAGCCTTGACTGCCATTTTATTAATAGTTTTAAAAACTATAAAATCGTTTTGAGGACAAAAATGGTTGGGACGTTAATTGGGAGAGTCAACAAAGAACTCCTCCAAAGCAAAATCTGGCTTCACATGATATGGCCGTTCAACCTTATTAATCTTTTCAAAAGCCTTGAATGGTTTTATCTTAGCCAACGCTGGGCCAGCCACCAGAATTGGTGCAGTTGCAGGAGCTTATTGTTTTTTGGGTAGTTGACCATGGCAGCTCAGCTGAAACTGATTCAGCCATTGACTCAGGATTCATTAATCTGGCTGATTTTTTTAAATTTTAATTTTTTTCTTGATTGGGCGCCAATATGAGAGCCATGCCAGATTTCCTTGATGTTGGGTAGGGAAAATCGAGCCCATTCAAAAAATTGGGGTGAAGCAGCCACCAGTCCAATTTTGGAAGGAGGGGCAGCAGAAGTGGCAGAGGCAGAAGCCATGGGGCACTTGTGCTTCAAACTTGATCATCTGAAGCACAAAGGCAAATGGAATGGGCATTTTTGATGCGTGATTAGAATAGGTGATCAAGTCAGATCTAATAACATTATGGTGGAATAATGAGGTGGGAATTACAATAAGTGTGCAGATCATTGAAAAGGCGCAAGGCCCAGCCAGATGATTCATCCCATTTGGAGCCACGAACTGCAACATGGGGTCTATTCCATAAATGGCTAAACACTCTGTGAGCTCATGGTGGAGGCATTTGAGGGAGAGATGGGATGTCAACCCAGTAAACTGAACCACCAAAGTAGCCTCATCCTGGAGCCACATGTAAATGGTGGGAATAGGGATTTAATTAAAAATGATTGGCAACTTAGGTGCTGCCACTGCATCAGCTTTGGAGTCTAAGCTGAGATTGAATTACCTCTTAAAGGGGCAGAAGTTAATATAGCCAACGGGTTTGAAAAAATCTGTGACCATCTCAATCATGGCCACACTTGTGTATGGGAAAAGATTCCCATATTTGACCAGGAGGTCAAAACATAAGTTTCTCTGTGGGAGCACCAAAGGGCTCCAGAGCACCACCTGGGAGCCTGCGAGGTGGTGGGTTAAGTCCTGAGGGAGGCATAACGCCTGGTATTATTGGGAAAGCTAGCAGAGCCAGCTCAGGCACACTTCAATGGTGGCAGAAAGATACCAGTTGGATGTGCACCACCACCATAAGCTGGGGCAGCAGAAGTTGATTGCATTAACATTAGTAACTTTTAGCTCAATTGAGCGGTCATTTTTTTATATTTTTTTAAAATCCAAATTTTGCTTTAATTTAGTTATCAAAGCAAAGAGTTTTAATCTGTTTTATTTTAATTTATTTATTTGAGGCAAGCTGACCAGGGGACGGACATTACCAAAATAGAGAAAGAAAGTATCATCATGAAACCTGAGCAGGGTCAACTCTGTCATAGAAAGTTTTTTCACCTCCAGATTGGGACTCGGATTTTTCTGGTTACGTCATGGGTAAGGTTTTCGTGTTATTATACCTACTAACCGCCAATAGCTTCCTTTGGCTGGCACCCCGATTGATGTGCAAAGGGTGGGAATCGAACCCACAACCTTCAGGTTGGTAGCCATATGCCCTACCAACTCGCCTTCCACCCCAAAGAGTTTTAATCTGTTGAATTGTTGATTTCTAGAAATTTTCCTGGTGATCAGTGGGTTTGAACAAAAATGTGTTTGAAAATCCCATGTTGAGGACATTTCCTCCACCCAGGATTTAAATTCTAAGCCAGCTAGATTTTCTGGGCGTAATCTACATCACCTTGGTGCTTGAATAATTGTTTTACTGGTTTGAAGGAAACTGATACTATCCAGTGGTCAGAAAACTTGATTTTTATATCCTTAAATTTATAAATTTGGTGTCATAAAACTAGTGGCACAAATAAAGTCTATTTGCAACATTGAAATAAGTAAACCATTGTGCACATGTGGGAGTGTCATGATCTGCAGAAGAGGCGACCGTTTGGGTAAAGGATCATATAGACCAATGCATGGTGGCTCCCCCTTTTGGGTTGGGCACCACTAGTGCTAAAAAAGGACCATATAGGCCCAAGGTGGTTTTTAACACGCGAAGTTACACATGCTTTGTGGTGTCTCCGTTGTGTGAGGCCATCAGTCAGTGTCTGGGTTAATCCAGAAGTTCATGTCACCCATGATGATAGTGTTTACTGGAAGATGGAGTTTTGTTAAAGATGATAGAAACTCTTGATGCTCCATTGCACAGTTTAGTGCATACACGCCTGCTATTGTGTGCAACTCTTTGTTCCATGTGAAGGTAACAGCTAGTACATGGCCGTCCAAAAATAAATTTTATAATGAATTTAGAATTTTGGTTTGCATGTACTACACCCCATAGTGTTGTGACTAAAACATTCTTGTTGGAGGAAGCATGGATTTTATGCCTCCTCCTTTCCCTGTGGAGTATGGGTTTCCTTAACTGCCAGAATGTCCACAGGGGGTTGCGCAGGAGACTCAACTTCTTTTCCTGGGACGTTAAGTCCTTGAGTCCCACTATGTTTAGTGTCCCTATCTCTACTAAGACGCCTGGTGCGCTTCAGGAGCGGTTGGCAGGCCTTGGCCCTACTCATTCGCCCTATTTCTCACCTTTGCGTCCTTGTTGCAGGTGGCTTAATGATGAGTAGGCGCTAGGGTGTATTCTACCCCTTTCTTTACTGCTGTTTTTATTCCCTTCTTGGCATTGTTGGCTTTCAAATTAATCATTGCAATGCACTTATGTGTTCTCATTGGCCAAATATTTGTCTGACGCATTCAATTATGATTTATAATCCCGTTTGGGTTGTACTCCACAATTTTTTTTGAAGGGGGGTGCCAACCCATGTTTTGATGCATTTGCTTCCAAATCAGGTTTCACAAATCCTGATATTTGGATTAGTTGCGTGTTTTTCTGTGTAATTTGATTGGCTCATTATTGCTAGTTCTTCCATGTCTTCCTGAATCTGTACAGGAGAAATGGATGATTTCACCAAGGCCTTTGCATTGGCTATGGCCAACCTGTGAGTCTGTTTGGCCCAACGCTCCTTTGGGGAAATTGGGTCAATAATTTTATATTGTCCAAATTCTCCCCAGTTGAATGCTTTGTGGTGTCAGTGATTTTGGAATACTCTGAGTCATCTTCGCCCACGTCTTCCTCACAGAATTTCATTTCTCTTAGGCCTCTTTATATAAAATAATAAATCTTTTTCCCAAAAGGCTGACAGTGGTTGCATATGGGGGGCGCACTCTCCATTGTTGCATGGAATAGTTGGGATTTTTCCCATCAATAATAATGGATGCAATATTTGGAACTTTGTAATGTCCTCCATTATCTCTGGGTTTGTGGAAATAATTGTAATTGCCTTCCCTGTGCTAAAAGTCATCATCAGCTGGAATCTTTTTATCTCAAATTGTTTAATTTCTCTGTAGGATTCTAAGCCCTCCCAGAGATTTTGTTTGACTACTATGCGTGCCAGTGTTGTCAGAAGATAGTCAAAGTTTATAAATACATCTTTGGACTCTGTCAACTTGTACATTTGTCAATACTAAACGTTTACCTTTAGGAAGGTTTACTACTCTGACCTTTGTGGCTTTGTTTACTTCCTCCACTGTCTCAAACCCAAGGTTCACCCAACCATGGCGGATAGTATGCGTTTTCATGTACACAGCGTGCAGGAATAATTT
Organism: Massospora cicadina; assembly: GCA_022478985.1. NCBI lineage: Eukaryota > Fungi > Entomophthoromycota > Entomophthoromycetes > Entomophthorales > Entomophthoraceae > Massospora > Massospora cicadina. Next base: position 23,162 of record JAKSZP010016125.1, on the reverse strand, counting down.
TGTTTGGGCTTTACAAAACCTTTCTCACATAAAGCCAGTGCCTCAGTGCCCAAAAATACACAGATACCATGTTTAACTGAAAACAATGGTTGAGAGGAATCTTCCATGTAAATAAAGTATTTGACATGAAAATCCATAGAACTCGTGTAGTCAACCACCTCAGGTTTTTTATTTTTACTTTAGCTTTCGTTTACTCTGTGCGCTTTGTGCATTTGGGTGGTGCAGATACAGGTCCACTACCTTTTACCGCGTTCACTCAACTGTTTTTGTTTATTAAATGTGTTCACCTCACCTGGTGTTAAATATCAAATTGTTTAATCATAATTGATATAAACTGGAAAGAAAAGCCCTGTTATGATTACTTTAATGGTTAATGTCTAATATTATTACATATTTTGATCACGTTTTGTTGATGGCCAATAAGGGTTTATTGGCAGTTGCTGAAACGTTAAAACGCTTTTATTGGCACCAACTTGTGGATTAAACTAAAGAAACGCGACCTTCTATCAATGGGTAAATGATCCCATTACCTAAGCAGGCAGCTAGCTTATAATGTTTAATCCTCTGTGGTTGATTGAAGGCGTTCTGAAACACCTTTTCTAGATCCAACCCAGGATGGATTGTAGTCTAGTTGGCGGTAATATTGAATATTTGGATGAATGAGCAGATGTATCATCCATAATTGTTGATATTTGTCAAAGGGTAAATTCTTTGGCAATAAATGCTGTTCTCATTGGATAACCAACAAAAGAGTTAAATCCATATTCCCTTATATAATTTCCTTGCTTATCTTAAAATAAATTCAGACTTTCTTAGAGATACTTGCAAAATATTTTTAGATCAGGAGGTTCAATTTATTCCTTGTGTTTCCTCCTGTTGAAACGCGTGGTGAGTCCATTGTTGATATTAATAAATAACCTGAGTAGAGAGGAAATCACTTGAGTGTAATGTTATACTTGATTGATTTTTATATCAAATATAAAGAAGATTGGCTGACTAGCCGCTGTCAAACACTAGTACCTCTTTATTTCTTACATCAGACCATCCTGTAGTTGTAGGCGTAAACCTGATTGAGGTGGGAATTGTTTTAGGAAAGATGACTGACTAGCTGTTGTCATACAATAGCTCTCCTCTATTTTGTCAATGCATCACGTTAATTTGTACACTTATCATTTTATCCCTTTATAGGTTCTTAATAAAGAAAACTTTCAGAAGAATAATCATTTATATAGTAATGCAATTATTTATATTCTCCCAAGAAGAGTCTCAGAGATTCTTGGGTTGGGACCATCTAGTACTAAAAAAAAAAGAGTCTCAGAGATTGTTTTTCTTATCTAATTGCCTAGTGTTCTCAAGATCTCTTGTGTCAAGAGTGGAAAGGTTAGGTTCCCTTATTGTCCAGAAGTTTGCCAACTCTTGGGATTAGAGTTTCTGGGATAGAATTCCATTATCTAGATTGTTTTCAAATACCTTCAAATTGGTTGAAGTAAGTTTGCCAGCGCTTGTCTGTAGGAGAATACTTGAGCAGAATTAAAACATTTAATTGCGAAGAATTCAGCTAGATAATTGTCATCATATGATTTCACTTTACCATACTTTGTATTATATTAACCAACAAATCTATTTAACGCACACCTTGAACCTATGCAATAAACCTTTGAAAAGCTTACAATAAACCTGGGTGGCTTTGTAGGGGTAAACCTCAGTTGACAAATGGGTGGTGTTGTTGTATGCACACTGCACCGGGGGTGGGTCAGTGGCTCAGGTATCCTGTGTGGCAGAGGCATAGCAGTGGAGGTACTGCTCATGGATTTGATTGAATCTCTCAGTTGAGTCATCCAACTATGGTTGTACGCCATGGAGCTGCATATCTTAATCTTCAAATGGACTAACAATGCAACATAAAAGCGAGCGGTGAACTGAGGCCCCTGTTATCTTACCACCTCATGTGATAAGCTAAACCTAGAGAAATATGGTGGTCAAAATTCTGGGCTATCTCCTCAGAAGTAACAGCTGAGATAAAGGGAATAAAAAGAGAAATTTTTGTAAAGCAGTCCATGACCACCATATTTACATTGAATATATTGGAACTGTGGAGCTTAACATTGAAGTTGATGAATACTGCGGTCCACAGAACTTGTGGCTGCTGCGGGGATGAAGGAGACCATTACTACTTATCTATCAGACTTGGCACATGTTCACATCAAGCGTTTGGTAATCAAAACTAGCAGTCCATAGAAAATACTGATTAGTTGAACTTCCACTTTACCAAATTATGACAATTTCTGTTATCAGGGTGACCCACCACAGTGGGATTTTGATGAGTGGAGGACACTTCTTCATGGAGATAAGGTGAACACAAAAACTGCCTCAGAAAAGAAATTCTCCCCTCTGCTAACAAACAAAGAATACCTTTGTGACCCAGCAAACCCAACTTCTGGTATTTTAATATGACCATATCATCCAACCCAATCAGATTTTTACATAATCTACTTTAGCCACTGAGGTTTATTTACCTTAGTGGATGTGAATACCATAAGAGATGATAACTATTGTTTGGCATAATTCCTTATGGGATATTTACTAATCTATCAGGATTTAATTCTGCCAGATTAATGATGTTCCGCCAAGGAGGACCCCCAGCTATTAACACGTCTTTCATATATCAATTTTAATATTTCAATCTTAATTATATTGTAGGAGTCAATTGGAGGTTGTACTAATTGATTAAGGGATTTAATGTTAGCTGCTGGGCGTTGATAACGTTTTTGGTAGAAACTTGTGAATTACCATTTTAGGTAATATGATATGTGTTTTAGTAGTAAAAGCCCTAATACCTAAGTAGGTTTTTAGCCTGTAATAGTAATCCATTGGGTTTGAGTAAAGGCGTTGGGTCACTGTCATAATTTTTCTTGGTTTGGGTGAAAGCCTTGTCCAGGGGGAAGGTCAATATATTCATATGAGGGGCACAATTCCCAAATGACCCAAAAAGTTCTTGAAGGAAGTTTGACTCTATGTTATCAGTTGGTATACTGAATTTGGGGTTTTACTTGAATTACTCCAAATTTGGAAAATATTTACCTCCCCAATTCCTGAGTCACGTGGGGTGGCGTTTCCATCGATCAGGTCAGATGGGCAGTGAAATACATTGAGGATGCCCATAAGACTGTCAATCCAAAAGACCAGGAAAGATCCTGAATGGATGGGGTCACAAGATCTTTTAGGCGCCGTATCCCCATGCACCCTATAAATATCAACAACTTCTAAATTATTAAAGTACTTTTTCAGAAGAATTTTAAATTATCATATTTTATTTAAACTCTTATTTTACTCTAATGAACAAAGTCTCATCCAACCTTGCGCCTAAAGTAGCCCCTGTCCTCTCAGCTGACCATAGCCTCCTGCAGTCAGCCACTATATTGGGTTTCCCTGAGTTAGCACCAGCGAGCGCATCTAATGGAAACCTAATAGTCATGTTCTTTTTATTTAAATCAGTAATGGATCACATTCTTAAAAAGTTGCAAAATATGAATAGATGGATTAGGAAGATCAATATTTAAAATTGGTCCAGAGGGTTAATCCAATGGCAATGGCTGCCATTTCCATTATGGTACCTATAAGAGTTGAGCGCCGGAAGAAATATAATTTAAGTGTTTTTCATTAATAAAGCAGTATTAGAGAGAAATAGTAGGGTAGGCTTTAAGTAAAATATCAATTTAACTTGGAATATAGTTTAGATAGTTTTGCAATGTATATTGTATAGTTTTTTGATTATGGTTGAAGAAAGAAATATTATCTTATCTATTTGTCATTTGCCAACTTTTCTGATTAAAGGTGAAGATAAAATCTACCTTATCCAAATGGTTATCAGGCACTCCACCAGCGCTTGCGTTAAGAGAGGATGAAAACCTCTCTGCCTACTTTTGGTTAAGTTCCATCAGGAAGAAGAGAACATCTGATCCTAGTAATAGGTTGAGTTCCATTATCAAGTTCCAATATGAGTAAGGAAGAAGTTCCATTATTCCAGAAGCACCTTCAATGATTAGAAGGAATATAGTTAGAACCAGTTTTAACGTTGAATACATTACTCAAGTTGATTGTGAGTTTCTCAACTGGGACTATTGTCTTCATACTATTGTAAACCCATCCAATTACTATAAATACTCCATTTCAACGCACCCATCAGAATCTCTGAAGTACACTTGGACTTTTACAGGAAGTAAACCTAAACTCAAAAGCTTACACCACCATATCAAACAGCCCCAGATCTTCCAAGAATGAGGTCTGATCCGTTAGTACCAAGGCACTAAAGGCACATCTGGTGCCTAATTCAGCCTAGAAAATGTGGGAAGAGCAATGGCGAGAGTCTGAGCAGGAGAAATCACCGTTGTTGACTACTTTATTTCATTTTTACTTGACTCAGGAAATGATGTTGACTCAACAAGTCAGTAAGAATATTTAAAGAACCTTTTTTGACTCATTTTTGAAGTTAAAACTGCACAGGTCAAGAATCTTTTGAACCTGAATGCGTGCCAATTTCTGGGGCTTCTGAAGTATATCAAGACCTGGTAGTCCGTTTGGACAACCACATCAAGCCATGCACCTCGAAGAAGGTACCCTAAGTAGATAAGATACTGCAACACAGCAGCAGTTCCTTGTCATATATGGTGCAGGATGTTCTTTGCAGTGAACTTGCATCAGAAATAGGCGACAGGATGTTCTACCCCATCATGCTTCTGAAGCAGAACAGCCCCCACCGTGGCCTTCAAGGCATCACAAGCAACTATGAAAGGCTGGGATGAATTAACATGTTTTAAGACTGACAGTGACACAAATACATCCTTATTCTCCTCAAAAGTGCGTTGGTAATCCTCTGTCATTTAATCAGAATCTTTTTCTTGTCAGGGGATTGAGGTGCGAACCAACTGGGAGAGTTCAGAAGGGAACTTTAAGAAAACAATTGTACACACGAAGCTATGAAGCTGTTTCTGGATTACTGGCGTGGGCCAGGGAAGGATTGCCTTGAGCATTTTAGGGAGAATAGCGTAACCACCCTTAAGTATAAGATTACCCAGGAAGATAACCTCTTCTATGAAGAACTCACACTTCAAAAGCTTTACAAAAAAAGCAACCTTCTTCAGAATCTCTAGTATCGCCTTCATGTCCAACTCATGCTAACTGGGGTAAGGGAGTTCAACAGTCCATTGTCAATGTATGCCACTATGAAGGTGTAGTGAAGATCGCCCAGTACATCAACAATTATGCGCTGAAAGGTAGCATGTGTGTTTTTAAAGCTGAAGTGCATCACGCAAAATTAGAAAATGCCCTGCTGGGTAAAATTGGCTATCAGTCACTCCTGGCCTTCTGCTACTTATATTCGATTGAAGATTTCACCAGAAAAGCTTAGAAAACACTCAGGATTTGGCAATTTTTCTATTTTATGGTTTGTCCAAGGGGGATCAGATAGAGATCATGCACAGTTATATCATTCAAAATGGCTATATGCATGCATGGGCACAACATACCATCCGCCTTTAAAAAAATGATGGGTGATGCAATGGGGGAAATTTTGGGGAACCCCACCCTTTCTGAAGCATGTCGTCTAACAACACCTCCAGGGCCTTATACTCTTGCTCTGTATAAGGGGTATAGAGGACAGTCATTAATTATTACATTCAATGCCAAGCAATAGACTGATTATACTCAGAGTAGGAAGAAAGGCAACTGGCCTTCTCCATTTTTGAAGAATCTTTGTACTACAAAACTGGAGGGGAAATTTAATGGTAACTTGGGGGAGTTGAGCAATCACAACCAAAGTTCTGGAAGGTAAAAATATCAATGAGAGGATAATTTCCACATGGGTGAGAGTTTGCAAAAGCCAAGAGGTTGGACTCCAGATCAATACTTACCTGTTGACGCCGTAACCAACCAACTTAAGAATAACGAGATACAACAAACCCAGCACTGTGGTAAACTGATCATAGAAGATAGATAAGTGCGCTAAGAATGGCACTGGACGTCTTATCAATTAACAATTCATGGATGATAAAGTGCTCGTTACATAGGTTCTGCATTAAAATCTAGGGCCAAATTCTGGGCGACCTGCAAGCTCATAAAATTCTTGGCTGCTCCTTTATACAAAAGAGCTTTGACGGATACTATATGGGATTTCTTTTATATGTTAGACCAACCTTCTCAATTGCGTCATTTTATTTATTTAATTATACAGGATGTGGTAGAAAACCTCCCACATTTCGCTGAGCCAGTGCACCAGCATCGGTGGAGTGAGGATTCGTGGTGTTAGTTATGGTAGCGTGTGAAATGTCATTTTAGTTACTATCTTGGCGTGAATTGGTATGCATCATGCATTTGTTGTTGAGTCATTTATTAAAAAAGTGAATCTGTGTCAACCACACAGTGTGCTTTTTCAAATGCATTTTGAGCTTAGTTGTGGTGATATTTTTATGGAAAGAAAGCACATACTGTTATAAGTTTAAAAATTTTCGTTCTACAGGGTCAGCACTAAAATGGAAACTATCTGGAAGGCCACGGATGGTTCAGACTCCGTAAAATCTCATTGCTGTCATAAAGTCCATTGTGCAATCACCAAATGTTCATCCTGAAAAGATGTTTTCTTGGGCATGTCTGATTAAAGTGTCAGGAGAATTTTACACGCTGATCTGAAATTCAATCCATAAAGTTAATGGTTGTCCAAGAACATCAAGACGGTGATTGGTAAAACTGAATGGCATGTTGTAAGGCTATCCTAGCAACTAATTCTTAGAAACGTTGTCAGTTGCACTCAATTGGCATAATTCACTTTCTCTTTAATGGCTCCATAAATAAGCAGAATTTCCATTATTGGGCTTAAAGAGAACCTTGGAAGCTTTATAAAAGGCCTTTATGCAATTCATGTGTTACTGTTAGGTATGTTGTTAGAAATTGTGGTGTTTAAGGTCCATTTTATGTAAGAAGACCAAATTGATATAGTGAATACCACTTATTATATGCAGATGTTGCAACAAATTTCCAACCATAAACAGCTGCATTTGAGTTTTGGAATGTGTGGTTTTAACAGAATGGGGGCCTTTGCCTACGCATTTATAAACTCGTTGCCTGTTTTGTGAAAACTGTTTCCTGAGCGCTTGATATTGTTACATGATGACATTTGTTGGTCTACATGATAAGCCAATCTGACCCCTTGTGACTTTTTTCTTAGAAGCCATCTTATGGCTAATGTTTACTGACATCAACCACAAATCAAAGGTGAACTGAAGTTTGCTATCCGCTAAAGATTTCAGAGAAAAAACCACAACTCTCCTGCAATTGATTAATTTTTAATTTTATTTGGGGAAGGCCAACCAGGGGACGGACACTTCCAATAGTATACTACACTACAAAACAAACTTCAGCGAGAGGAGGGCACCCCATAGAAGCAGATGCTATCTACTGTTGCCAGCGGGATCGTCAAGTTAAGGGTGGGGGATTACGTCTGCAGGGGCTTTCACTACTATTGAGCACGTATGTAGGAAGGGGTCTGAAACGATGAACCAAACTGAGAACCAGGACAAGACCATCTGGCGGAGATGGGGTGGGAGGTACCCATACATCCACACTTTAAAGTGGTCCCTAAGGTGCGACTGGAACCGGCGTATAACTTCCTGGAGGGTGGAGTAGAGGCTGAGATAGCATCTAGGACAATCGTGTGGATAGTCCACATAGCAATTGCAACTACCAAGGCATGGTGGGAGGGGGGAAGATGGGAAGTCATTTATAAAACAACATGTCCTTAGACAGGCTGAAGGGATGTGCTTGATCATGGAGAAACAGTCGTTGTACCTCATGCCATATCGCTTTTGATAGAGGGCACTCTTCCAGGCAGTTAACCAGCGTTACATACTGGCCACACACGGCGCAAGATGAGTGAAAAGTGTTATAGCATTTGGAAGTATGGTATACCCATCTCAAGCAGCGCCACACATGGGAACAAATATGCGGCTGTAGAAGAGGGTGGTGGGCGTACTTCCATTTGGCTTTATGGTTATCTAGGGGGTAGGGTATGTCCACCATGTCCAGGTAGTCCACCCTGGCCATGGTAGGTGTTCTCATGGGTATTACTCTGTTCATAATGGGTAGTCCTTGTACTTCCTGGGTGAACCAAGGGGAGGGGCGCCCCCTATGGGCGGTGTGCCCACAGATGCGAATTTTCCACTCAGCACTCCTCATGGAGAGGAAGATCATTTAAAGTGGGGCGATGTCCCAAGTGGGCCCGCAGCAGAAGGATGTGAGCCAAGATACTTTAACAGAGAGTGGGTATGGTAGGATTGCTGATGCTCAGGGCGTGAGAGAGGTTGAAGCAGGCTGTGCTAAGCAAGTGCTGGGATGAGATTGTAGGGTTAGTGATGGCAGCGATCCAGGTGCCAAGGATTTTGGAAGCATGGGCCTTAAAGTTGAGCAGGTCCATACCACCACTATGGCGAGGGCCAAACATGACATCTAGATGCACCGGCGGTGGGCGGCCTAACCAAAGCCACCCTTGCAGAAGGGCGTATAATGACTTGAAGAAACAAGGGGAAAAAGCGATATCATGGGCCCTAAACCAAACTTTAGAGAGAAGCATAGAATTGGGTAGCACTACCCTGCCTGAAAGGGAGGTGTGACGGGCTTTGAGGAAAGCTATTCATTTTTTAACGCTGTCTAGGATATGGTTTTCCATCACCATTATGGAGTACCTTCCTGCCTCCAGCCAACCCCCAAATGGCGGAAAGGGCCAAAGGTGGGGCGTGGCACAAAGGGGAGCACAAGCGAGGCGTAGTGAGGTGGTAGGGCAAGCGATCCCGCGCACTAGTTGACTAGACAGGTAGGAAATGGGGCGCTGGGGCCCAGCGGGCTTGATACTGACCAAGGAGGACAATTTTGGTTTTGAAGGCATTTTGTGCAGCTTTACTTACACTGAAGTAAGCCTGGATAGTATCTTCAAGGGCGAGCGCATCATGATTATTAGACACTCTAACCACACAATCATCAGCAAATGCCAACATCTTGACTGGTGCTTGGCCTTAAACATGGACACCAGTAAGGCGTGCATTCACATTTTGGAGAAGTGGGTCAAGGCTGAAGTTATACAAGAGTGGTCTAGGAGGGTCCCCTTGGCGTAGGCCGCATTGATGGCGGACTACATTCGTGAGGAAGCCAGGGACACGCACAGCCAATGTGGCAGATTCCGTTAGCAACATCACCCAATTAATGAAGCGAAAGGGGAGGCGGAACTTTTGGAGGCAGGCTCGAGGTATTCCTAGTTGACTCTTATAATAGGCCTTAGCTGACCTAAAAACAAAAGTGCTCCAGAAGCTGTGTATTGACAGACGTTGGCTACTGTGTGTATATTGTCCCAAATTGACATTTTGGTGATGAAACCAAATTGTTAAAGGGAAATGAGAGCAGAGACAACAACCTCTATACGGTTAGCCATGATTTTAGTAGAAATTTTGTGTCTGTGTTAGTGAGTGAATTGTGGCGCGAGTTGGCCAAGTCCAGCTTATCCCCTTTCTTGTACAACGTAATCATGAAGGCCTATTTCCCTCCCAGTAGGAGGCGCGTTTCTATAAGGCATTGGTTCAGAGAGGCAAGCAGCAAGGAGGAAAACTTTTTGAAATAATCTTTTTGGAACTCATAAGTGATGACATCTGAGACTGGCATTTTCTATGCAGTGCACCGAGAATGGTGGACCAGAGTTTGTCACGTTTGATCAAATTCATCACTTCCAGGAATTGGAAAATGGTATAGATGTGTGCGCTTTTGAGAAAATTTTCCATTTTGGCCAGCAGAATTGGATCAGATCAATATAATTTGGAGTAATAATTCTGTATTTTGATCGCTACTTCAGCTAGCATATCCATGATGGAGTGGTAGGACCTCCACACCTGTGTTTAGGCCAAACTCTGGTGCAGTGCAAAGAATTTTTGAAAAAAATAGTAAGTGGACATGTATCTCCTGCTGTTATATGCTTTGCTTTATACTGAACACAAAACCAATGTTTGAGTTGTCTTACTAGTGTTTTGAGGTGGGCGGACACTTCCACCCACTTGTGACCCCAAGCTGGGCTGTAGCCAGCAGTAGGGACATTAGACTCAAGGTGGTCTACTTCTGCCAGCGTGCACAAAATGACTGCCGAGGCAGCCCATGAGTGATAGGAGGCGAGGTGGCGAGCCTGGTGGATTGTGTTCTTCTTGAAGGTTGAACAGGTGGAAATTGGTTCTGCACATAATTGTGCAATAAACTTCGGAGCTGAGGTCACAGATTCCCCCCATGAGGAAAATCTTGGCAACGCAATCTTGGTGGGGTGGAGTTTGCACCACTTCAGCGCCTGGGCCACTGGATTGGACAAACAGAAGGAAACCAAATTCATCATGTGGTCAGAGAAAATATTTTTTGTCATGGTGAAGTGGGAAATTTGGGATTAAAATTTCAATGATGCGAGAATAAGGTCAATATGGGTCATGGACCTTAGCTGGCCATTGTGCATGTGGGGGTGCGACATATTAGTAAGTAGTGGAGCATGATGTGTCAAGGTACCAACCAACCCTAGGGTGGCTTTGAGAACGCGAAGTTCAATGAGCCCCCGTCAGAGTGTAGGTGATGAGGGCCAGAGGTCTGTGGATGGGTTCATCCAGCAGTTCATGTTACCAACAACAAATAGGTTGGGGTTAGTGGAAGGGAATTGATGGCCAAATAGAATTTCTAACGATCTCATGCACAGGTTGAGGCATAAATGTTAACAACATTGTGCACTTCTTCATCCCACAAAAAGGTGACTCAAGGAAGCAGCCGTTTAGATACTATTTTGATGAAATAAATTTTAAACTACAGTTCACTTGAACTAACACCCACAGTGCATTACCAAAAGGTAAGGGAAAGATGGAGAATGGTTTTCCATGATTTATCAGCACCGCGAAGACAGTGGGTTTTCTGAATGTCCAGGATGTCCATGGGTAAATTATTTTGTAAAAAACTCAGTTTCATAGGCTGGGACGGTGAGGCCTTGAGTCCAGTAATTTTAACGTCCCTAAAGTAAAGGCTCCCCCATCACACCTTAGGTGCGAGGGGAAGGACACCCAAGCCCTTCAGCCTTCTTTTTCATCACGTCACTGTTTGGCAACGCAGGTATTTTGTGCTATGGAGTATGTTTGGTGTGGGAAACTTTAGCTGTGGGGTCACATTGGCTTTTGCCTTCTGCTTTATCCCCACTGTGGGACAAGTCTTTTGGGATTGTGTGCATTTGTGGTGCACCATCACTTGAAGGTGGAATTTTGGCAGGAATATTGGTGAGAAACTTGGTCCCAATCAATGCTTAGGCATATTGGCCAGGTGAAACCAACTCACTCATCAGTTTTTCAGCTTGGGTGGCCCAAGCAGCTTAGGCGTCCCAATCTGATTGGTAGATGGATTCATGAGCTGTTTCTGCCACAAATGTTCCAATGTCCTCCTGGAGCTGGGTGGTGGGATCACGAATGTGGTCTTGGCCACCTCCTTGGCTGCCGCCTTGCAGGCCTGCCTGGCCTTCTTACTCTACTGTGGGGACACAGGTTTTACTAGAATGTAGCATCCTTGCGCTCCCCATGGGAAGGCTGCGTTAATGTCAAGTGCCAGTTCATAGTGGGCATCTGCACCGCACATTATATCTGTGATATTTCGTTTTGAGTAAGCTCTCTTTGAAGGAATAGGTATAGGCGTTGTGGCCAAAAGCATGACAGAAATTGCAGATAGGAGGCGCGCTATCCATAGTGACCCTGAATGGATGAGAGTTTTCCCCTTGATTTTGACATAAGCAGTATGTAGGATTAGGGTCAAATCATCCGCTATCCCCATGGATGGGGTGAGAACTGCAATCACTTTGCCTGTGCACAGGTTTGGCATTAGCGTAAAGTGCTGTATTTTGAAGGGTTGTATTTCTCTATATATGGCAAGCCCAGCCTTCAGGTGGTGCTCCAGCACGGTGTGCTTGACTGTATTAGGTAGGATCACAAAAATTACAAAAATCTGGTTCGGACTAGTCCAGTGGGTGCGCTTCATTTCAACTACCTATTGACTGTCCAGGTGGTCCACTACTACTCACACCTTTGTGGCTTCATCTGCCGCTTCTTTATTTTCAAAACCAAGATCCAGCCAATCGCATGGCATGGAGTGAGGTGCAATGTACACCATGTTCAGGAAATGTGTGTGTACATCTTACAAAACATCTCCCAAAGCACCGTTTGCTGAATATCCAGGAAAACATGCTCTATGTTCCACCAACGATAATGGTTGGGAGTGCGGCATACTAATGAACTGGTTGCAGCACGCTTGCCAGGCCGAAATTCCGGGGAAATGGTAACTACCTGTTTTTTACTATTAATCCTATATATTCTACCAGGCTTGTTGAGGCGTTTACAAAATTTGGCTGATGTGGGGCCTACACCTGTGCCCTTAACATTACTCGTTCAACTGCTCCCTGCATTGGGCGCCAACTAATCTCCTTGATGAGATTATCAAACTTTACCTAGACTTGAATTGAATTTGTTGCAAAAGTGTTTGCAATGAGAGAGAAAAGTTTTTACTATTTCAGCGATTGATTAAACTTCAGAGAAATGATTAGAAACGTGCATTGTGGAAGAAGATACCATTTAGATAGTATCATCTTCAAACCCAAGTGAAAGAAAATGCATTTTGTATCCATTTTAAAGCTGGTAATAAAATTTATAATAGCATCGTTCATGTTTTTTTGTTAGACTAATAAATATGAATAGTTTTTTCTAACATTGTCAAGAGAGTGTCTGAAACTCTCTCATTCCCCAAAAAGGTGGTTCAGGATGCACAGCCACACCGCCAGGGAACTAGTCATCAAAAATTGTAAGCAGAGCACCAAAGATGGTGCCAGATCCAAAGAGACCCAAGGCAAGGGTGTAAAACGTGGTATATAGTCGTAGATAGTAAATAAACAACAAACTTGGCTAGACCCCAAAGTGGAGTCATAACTAAGCAGAGATCTATGCTGTAGTGCTTGTGTGCCTAGATCTGGAGGGGACCAGGGCGGCCCAGTGGTGCACCAGATATAGTAGATATTTTTTTAAAGTAAAATGACCACGCTTTTAGAGACCTCCTTGAGGAAGTCCACACATAGTTTATCCACAATTAGCATTTTCACAAAAACGTTAACTAATAAGGAATTTATTATTAGGAAACTCTCTTTCTGCTCAGCATAGCTTTCCAAGCAATTTTTATGGTTGAATAAAGTAAATCCTAATTGCTCGCCATAATTTCAATCTGATGTCATTGAATTCCTCGCCAGCTGCCCCTGTGTGGGGCAGAGGAAAAACCACCCTTCCATTTTCCATCTGAAAGGAAAACGCGCTCAGACTGGCTTACCCAGTCACTTAAACCCCTAGGATGCTTCGTTCCTCCCAAGGATCTCAACACCCACATCGCTCAAACCTAAGAGGTGCCTCACTGCACCCTGGTGCTCCCCCTGAGCAACATGTGATTCAGCCTTAGGGTCATTTATGAGAAACTATTCTCATACAATGACCAAGCCATTATTGAAATAGCTCAGGCAGTGATGCATCCCACCTGTTTCATTGAAATTTACCCTATAAGGGGTAAGTCAATCTCAGCTTCACATGTGAAGCCAAAGCTTCCACTGCAGCAATGGTGCCCCTGGTCTTCCAGGATACACCTCTCTCAACAACTCAGACCTGGCTCCCAGCGGACACCACTTTGGTGGTTCAGTTAACTGGTTTGCTTACCCACCTTCTCCTTGAGGTGCTCCATCAAGAGCTGATAGAAGGTTTGCAGCCTATGGATCAAACTCTATCTTGCAATTCATGGTCCCAAATGTAGCACATGCCTTGCTTGGGCATGGGCTTATGCCACATTCAGCCCTGTAACAAATAAAATTGCTCCATCAATTCCCCCTCACACCGCTATCCCCTCTGCCCCCAACCATCTGTTCTGGGCCCACGTCAAGGGCGGATGGACAATATGTCCATCCTGTTTCGAGTTAGACCACTCAAAATGCAAGTGTTCATATCTAGCAGCTTCTGATGGTGATGATAGTTTGTCTGATGGCCACCAATCTGCCGCCCACCCTGCACCAATTCTGGCATGGAGTATGATTTTACTTCCCCCTCCCCCAAAACCTGTTGCTGCAGCTGCACCTGCAGCCACCAATAAGCCTCAACCTTGCCTCAGTGCCACGCAGGAATCTTCTAGTCAAGCACAGGATTAGACCCTAGTCCGATCCCATGCAACATCCAACAAATCAATTAATCCTCATCCATATGCCGCTTCCCCAATTCATTTTTTTCAGAAACCATGGGAGATCTTGCATGTAATTAGTGAATCAGGTAATATCGTTGTAGAACCATCACTGCAAGTTGACCAGTTATACAATGTAAAATGGTATGCAGAATTCCCCCTCGTTTAAATGCCCCAAAACCAAACGCTGAACCATTCCACATCAACCATCAGCTTGCAGTAAAATCATCCACCACACCAGATTGCCATCCCCTCCGCAAAGCTGCCACTAAATCAGTGGCAGCACTTGCAGTAGGAATTCCACCTCCTGTTAACCCAAAAATCTTACTCCAAAAAGTAAGATTAATGTAAAAGAACACACAAAATTGTTACTGATGCTAACTAGAACGTGGTAACAGTAGCCTAGAATCCAAAAGCTAAGATTCCCCAAACCAACATTACAACGTTTGTTAAATTACCAGTTGCCCGCATTAAAGCTTTAAAAGCTTTAGCCAAATATATTACTGCCATTTTAATGGTTTTCAACTACTCAGAATTACCAATCATCAGCAATATCAAACTGCATACCGCCGATGCCCAATGCCCTAGCTATCTGCCTTGACATGCACCCTACTCTGGGAAGAGATAGCTGCTGCCAAAGATGAGCCCCCAATCCCCCCCAAACCTTCCACCATGGAGGGATAAGCAGTTTCCGCTGCCCACCTGGTTAGTTGTTTTGTTTGCTGTGATTCATTCAATCGCTCATTTGTTGTTTTGTTTGAATCAATTAGTTACATTATTATTTTAGCTTAAGTTTTTAGTTTGGTAATGTCCGTCCTAATGTCAGATTACCTCAGTCAAATAATATGTATTATTAGTAAGTCAACTAATAAGGAGATTTTGTCTCATGGAAACATACCTAAACAATGGGAGGCAAGTCATTGTTAGGTGAAGTGGTGCTAAGCCTAATTGAACCAATTGGCAAACGCTGCCACTGGCCAGGGTCCTGAAACTTAAAATTTACAAAACTTAAGTTATAGATTGTAACTGTACTCGAACCAATTTTGTAATATAAAAATTTTACAGGTCCAAATCACTATTACTCGAGCGAAAATAACGAACCATAAGGATTGAGAACAAGGCTGGTGAGTTTTAACGCCCTGGATGTAACACCAGGCTGAGCATAACGCACATTCCCAGGACCAACCTGGGCATATCTTGCCTGTATCCACTGTTAGCCAGAGTATGTTTAAGGTCAAGGATATCTGCTTTCTTAGCATTTGTGGCCTTCTAACGACCATATTTATCCTTATAATCTGTACTCTTAATTATGTCTTGGAGATATGACATTACCCTCTCATTATTTTGAGGCTTGACCCTGTAAGTCTGGGGATCGACCCTCTGCTTGGACCAGGTGGCGTGCCCATTTCCCACAAAAAAGGGTCTGAGAAGGGCAGCTGTCTCTCTCATCTCACAGGGCGATCTCACTCATATGGTAGATAAGCGATGGGTAACAACCCCCCTTTAAAGCTGCCAACATCTGTCCCCACATGTACTTCTACTAAATTAGTTTGGCGAATTGAGTGAATTTGTGATATAGAATTATAAAATCGACATCCTCATGGAGCAAAAGGTCCTCATAAAGTCATTGATAATGAGCCCTCTAAATTAAGGTCTGAGAGCCCCAAACCCTAAGCAATAAAGCCCTATGGGTGTGCATGTTTGGTAAATGGAGCGTCAATTCTTGAATCTTAAGCAAAACTCGCCAATAGCGTTGATCATTGGGAAATGTTGTCACCAGTTCAAAACATGACCAAAAATATCAGAAACAAAGCCCAAAAGGTGTGTACTTCCAAGAAGAATGTGCCTGTTGTTGAATAGTTGGCAGAACGTGGTAAAGGCGTTGGGCCATTCTCAAAAGTTGCTGCCAGCTTGAAACCCTCCTTATAAATATTAAGATCGTCGTTTGATGAATCCTAATTGGCCAAATGGACGCCAAAGTGACTGGGTGCATGTGTTGAGCACCCTGAACCTGTTCCTGGCCTCTTGGGATCGCCCCTACATGGAGTTGCCTTGGAAGGTTCCCGTTGCCTTTCAGGCATGATGCCATCACACTAACCATCAAAAAGTGGTAAACCCACTATTCAGGCATCCAAGGTCAATCCGGCAGCAACATAGCTCACTGCTGATTCTTTCAAGTCAGTTTAAATTAAGTTCATTTTCTCCCCACTCATTCAAAGTTTGCTGGGTTATGTCAAATCTTTAGGGCCCCAATCCCGTGCTTTTCTAAGCTATTCCCAAAGTCAATTGTCTATTTATGCAAATGTAACACACTGATGAAATTGAGGCTCAATTTTCTTAACTTATTATTCAATAAAATCTCCCCACGCTCCCACTATTTGATTTATCCCAATTTTTTTTTGCTGAACTCCCTATAACATTAACAATGTGGCCCCTTGGGCCCATATTTCTGGGAAATCCCAGTCATGATAGTAACTCTAGTTTTTACCACAGTTAACTGGGCCTATTGTGTAAAGAATTTCTTGTAACTCAACCCAATTGTAAAGGCCATCCACCAGCAGGATATTGGTATCCTATGGGCCCAACTATCCCCACTCCAGGCGAGGATCCGCCCCTTGCCACTGTTTTTGTACCCAGTTCTTCTATGGAGAGCCCTAATCTACCTAATCTGATTGCGCAATTCCCCGCTACAAAGGCCACAAGGTCTGGACTCGCAACAGCCTGATTCTTTGCTGGGTTTCTTTTTACGCTTGTGGCCCACCAGCATTAAATCATTAAACATTTCCCCGCATAAGTCAACGTCATTCAAGCAGCAATGCTTCTATGATTCTGACTTACCTTTTGGGCGCTTTAGCATCCTGGCTGGCAGGACAGTCTAAACATTATCTGCCTTCTCCCTGAAAAACCCCCTCCAGGGGCTTTTGTCAGGAAAATTCTTGTGGGCCAGGGGCAGCTTCATGGCAGCGTTAGTTTGCTTTGACTTAGGTCCTGCAGCCTCAGGGAAACGCTCAAGGAATTCTTTAATCAGATCCTGGGCATGGGCGCAGTCACGCACTGATACCCAGCTGTTCTCTGCTGTATCAACTCCTTTCCAGGATTCAAGGTACTCAATCCTTCTTCTTACTTGGCGTGAAGCTTTGATCTCCTCAACTTACCACTTCAGCGCACCATCCACGAGATAAGCCTCAGCAGTCTCTGGCGGGTCCCTCAAACAACGTAAGCTTAACTTACATGAAAAAAGGATCCAGACAATAAAGAAAAACCCAATTGGTGTGAGGCATGGCCCACCTTTATTACAATGCAGTAAGGCCAATCCTCTTTGGTACCAGCTTTTTCATGGCTTCTTGATTGGGATGTTCTAGCATCAAGCATCACAAGATCCCCTTCCTTGTATACATGTCCTACCCACCTTTTCCTGTCTGCGTTCTCCATATAAATTTGCATAAATGCATCCAAATTTATGTTCACCCCCAATGTACTTTCTTGATCATATTCACAAAGTCCACCACCGCTTCACCTTGGATCCACAACTGGGCTCCATGTTGAAGGAGGGGTTGTAAGATGGTAAGAAAAATGAAACAACTGATAGATGCACGTTGGGCTTTGTTATAGCTGAATTGGGCATTGGGGAGATGAGAAGCCCAATTTGAATGTCCGCGGCAGTGTAACGCCATAGGAACTGTTACAAGCACTGGTTCACTCGTTCAGTATGCCCATCTGATTGGGGGTGGTAGGCGATTGAATAGCAGGGGCTAATCTGAAAAATCTTACACAACTCTTCATAAAGTTAGAACAAACTAGAGCTACTGATTGCTAATGTAATTCTTGGGGGACCCCATGAAGAGAAAACTTATGGAAAATGAAGTGCATAGCCACCTCAGCTGCAATTAACAGGTTTCTGCAGTAAATAAGATGGGAGAACTTCGTAAAACGGTCACCATCACTGCAATGTCATTGTAGCCATAAGATACAGGTAATTCCACAATAAAATCCATTGATAAAGAAGTACAAGGATCTTCAGACTTTTGAACTGGTACCAACAATCCCACTAGTGGCTTGCGATTTAGCTTATTTGGTTGCAGACCAGGAACTACTTACTATAACTGGCCACCTGCGTGGCTAACCCCTTTTAATTGTAAGTGCGGCTAATTAGCTCCTGGTTCTTCGCCTTCCCAGGATGGTCAACAGTGATTCCGTCATGATAGTCCTGGATGATTTCCAGGAGAAGTGGCCCAGCAGGAACCCATAGGCGCCCCTGAAACCACACCATCTCATCCTTCACGTGTTAACCCCTGGTAATGTCCCCCTGATTTAACTCTCTCTTGGCAAGGGCCATAGTATACTCAGCCAACAAAGTCTTTAAAGTACTACCTTGTGGAACATACCATATTCTTCCGAATTTTCTAGATGAAAAAGCGCTGGCCCGTGGGCCAAGGGAGAAGGAAGTTGAGACACAATATTACCTGGCAGAATCACCAAAGGGTGCTGTGTACCTCTGCCTCCTTGGGACTAGGAGCTTGTGCAGGGTTTTGGCTCAAAGCATCCGCAAAACCATTCTCCTTACCTTTTTTAAATTCATAAGAAAACTCAAATTAGCCAAGGTCTCATGTCAGAAGGTTTGCCGTGGAGTCAAGACATGAGACGCACGGTAGTACAACAAGGCACAGTGGTCTTTACAAATGTGGAATGGTTGGGATGAGCCATGCAAGTGATGACACCAATAGATTAGTGCCTCAACCACTACCAATAACTCAGTTTTATAAACGCATAGTTTAAATCAGGAATAAACATCTTTTGAAAAAAAATACCTCACTGGATGCTTTATTCCATCTTCGCCTATTTGTAATAAGGCCGCCGCTATGGCGAAGTGGGAGCATTAGTAGCTAGAATAAACTACTTTATGAAATCTACATGGTAAAGGATGGACGTAGACAAAAGGATGAACTTTACCTCTTGGAAGGCGTCCTGCAAAACGGGGGACCACTGAAGTACTTTTGCTCCACTCTTCTTATATAATGGCACCGCTACCTCAGAAAGATTTGGTGTGAATTTCTTAAGGAGCGTACACTTCCCCAAAAAAACTCCTCAATTCCTTGACTAAAGTTAAAGTGGGCCACTCACAAATTGCCTTCACCTCTTCTGGAGTTATCATGTGGCCTTGGTCAAACATAACGTTGCCCAGGAAGTGACCTAGGACTTGATAAACTCACACTTAATGATTTTCAGCGTAAGGTTGGCTGCCCTTAACCTATTTTCCACCTGACAAAGGTGTACTGCATAGGACTCATGATCATAATGAAACACCAGAATATATCCATGACACTACCTTACATACCACCAGCAAGTCCCTCAAGCTGCAATTATACGGCGTAGCAAAATACCTGAGGTGTTTTTAAGATCAAAGGACATAATTCAAAACTGTAAATTCTTTTATGGTATGGAATGCAGTTAGCCACTCCTGGCCCTT
This sequence comes from Massospora cicadina, assembly GCA_022478985.1. NCBI lineage: Eukaryota > Fungi > Entomophthoromycota > Entomophthoromycetes > Entomophthorales > Entomophthoraceae > Massospora > Massospora cicadina. Next base: position 3,403 of record JAKSZP010016125.1, on the reverse strand, counting down.
CTTGATCCGAATCTGATTAATGAGTTTAGGCAATCCAGTTTGGAGAAGGCAAAAGCCTTCTTTACATAGCGAGAAATCTGTGAATACACCAGAATGGGATGCAAGTCTGGTACTGTGACATTGTTGCGATTCCCATAAACTACACGTGAACATAACTTAACGTTGGCCTACTCCACAAAGAGAAGTTGGGAGCATATTGGGGAGGTACGCTGAAATATTGCGCCAAATAGCTAACTGCTCCTTTACCCACACACCTAAGGCCGCTTCCTCCCATACAGTCAAAGGTTAAAAAGGAGAAGATATACGCATCAGATCAATGGTTAGCTTAAACTTGCAATAAAACTCTAAATGAGCTGGTAGTACATTGGCTGAAGCCACAAAAAACGAAGATTCCAGCCCCTCCAAATAGGAAGGTAAGGGTACCTCAAGAAATCTTCAGCAACAGAGAAAGACTGAGAGTGTGGATCTTGAGCCTGTGGGGCAGATAGCCCAGAGAGTTCGCTTCAGACAAAGAGACAACTAATATTTGACCATTTTTCAAAGTTGATGACAAGATATTGACTTTCAAGTTGGTGTTGACGTCAAACTTTCGCCATCACTACAATTTTAAAATAATGGGTACAGAAGGTTTTTGATTGCTTGAAAGCGGTCTGCCAAATGATATTTGCCAACTTAATAAATCACTAACCCCTGAACCTTCAGCGTGGTAATAACTTGGGAAGCCCCTCCCCTAACCATACCACCTGGCAAGTAATTCAAGTCAAGGTAGTCAATTAGATCTTTTTCAATAACGTTCTCAGAGTTCCTTTATTCGCCAAAAAAAGTTGTGCTGATTTTCTTCAAAAGGATGTAAGCGTAGCAGTCATAAAAATATCCAGAATTGTCTTTAATCAAAGTAGAATATTCCGGCACCTCACCAGAAAACTCTTTATTAGGCATAAGCATGTCTTCAGTAATATATTTTTCATCATAAAATGGAGAGGGATAATTGCCCACTCTTACTACTGAGGCTACATAATTCATAATATCTTCATCAGTTGCATAAACACTTATATATTGTAGAAATAACTCCTTTTCCACCGTCTGTGTTCTGCGGATCATGGTAGTATTTAAGCGATGGTTCTCTGGGGTGATCAGGTATAATAAAATGGATCTCAAAATAGAGCCACAAGAGTTAATATTTTGCTAGTTTTTATTAATAGATTAGCGTTATAAACGCGTTTTAGGGCGTGAATGGCCCCATACCTATTTTGGCAGCGGGTTGTGCATCGTTATCCAAGGCCATCACACCATGCCCTTCATTAGTGATCCTGCCTTCACCATCCAAACGTGGTGCCAATAAAAACCATTTTAATTATGTTTGTTTTTGTTAACTTTGGGGGAAAGTTGGAGAATCCTGACGCATGGATTGCAAAGTGTCTTTTTCCACAGGTACGAGCATGAAGGATTGGCACTTCCCAGTTGGATGTAGCACGAATAACACCAAAATAAATTAACCTTTGGCCAAACAAGAAAAAGGTGTGAGCCCCATAGAGGCCATGACAAACGGCAGAAGCACTCAATTCACACTTAGTGAAAGACCTACTTAATAATTCTAGTGTACGTAAAATAAATTGATCAATCAAATAATGTCAAGAGTGTACATAACTCTCTCATTACTTTAGAGGTGTTGAAGGATGCACAGCCACACCGCCTAGGAACTAGTCATTGAAAGTTTGTAAGCAGAGCACCACAGAGGTTGCCAGATCCAAAGGGACTAAGGCAAGGGTGTAAAACGCAGTATATGGTAGTAGATAGCAATTAACAACAAAACTTGGATGACCTGAAGGGGGGTCCATAATCAAGAGGAGATCTGTGCTGGAGTGCAAGGGTGCCTCGATCTAGAGGGTACCAGTGCGGCCCAGCGGTGCACCAGATATGGTAGATATTTTTGTTGGATAAAATGACCAACGTTGTCAGAGACCTCTGCGAAGAAGTCCACACACTGGTTTGCCCAAGGAATAATTTTCAAAAAAAACGTAAACTAATGGGGAATTTATTAGGAAGTCAACTAATAAGGAAATTTTGTATTAGAAAACATACTTAAAAAATGGAAGGTAAATCATTGATAGGTGAAAGTGATGCTAATCCTAAGTGAACTAATTGGCACACGCTACCATTGGCCAGGGTCCTGTAACCTGAAATTGATTAAATTTAAGTTATAGATTGTAACTGTATTTGACACAATTTAGTAATATTAAAACGGAACAAGCTTCAGAAACCTGTTACTCAAGCAACTGTAAAAAACCATCAGTATTGATGATATAGCTAGTGTAATTTAAGCACTGGTTTTAACATCAGGCTGAGCATATCAAACATTCCCAGAATCAACATGGGCTTATCTAGCCTTTACTCAGCGTTGGTCCAGAGTATATTTAAGGTCAGGGAGACCTGCCAACTTAGCCTTTTTAGCCTCCTGATGACCGTTTTTATTCTTAAAAATGTGCCCTCAAAAATTCATGAAACCATGACAAACCCTGTATTTTATATAATATGTAGATAGCAGATTTTATCAGTTTTTGAAAATTCAGTTTGCCACTTGGACCATGCTATTCTAATTTGTGCCCTAATATCAATTTACTAGTAATTTAAATCCTAATTCTCTGCTTTTTAAAAACTCTCATTCCATGACCCCAATTATCTCAAAACCTGCCGGCGCATCAAGTCACTTACTTCTGTGCTGGCTCTCATTGATTTTGCTGAGCATCAACTTGCTCAATACGTTGAGGCGATGGATACTACTGGCCTCATTAATGAAAGAAAAACCCCAACTATACCTCCTTATGCCCCATGTCGCTGATGCTCCCACCCCAATGCTGTCTGCTATGGTCTGCCAGCTAAAGTGGGTGCTGGAAAAAAGTTTCCTAAAGCCTCATCGCCATCTAATATGGCTTCCTAAGCTGATACCCTAGGGTCTATATTAGGAATTTTTTAATTTATGATAATCTCATTGTTTGGCCCATTTGCAAATAAAGATGCGTGGTGGCTCCCCCTTTTGGGTTGGGAACCACTAGTACTAAAAAACTCTCATTACATTGATTTATATCCATTAACGCCATGGCCATAATTTTCACATCGCTTCTAGTCACTTTAATGTATTAGATTACGTTGCCCATGACAACATAAAATTATTAGTAATAGGGTCCTTGCATTTATTATGGACATTTGCTGGTAATTCAATTACTTCTGGCATATTGCACTTTTTCATGGGAATGTTTCAATCCCTAGTTACTTGTCTTCTGACTCAATTTGGGTGCACGAGTTTAGTTTACCATTTTTGCAGTGCTACTTAATAACCATGGGAAGCACCGATGAGAACTCTGGCAGAGTGAGCATATCCGAAGAGGATTGCCAATTGCAATGG